>JARQOC010000008.1:60697320-60862191 GCA_033576535.1 Allobates femoralis | reverse complement strand
AGAGAAAAGAGGTCAGGACACATAACTGATGGAGAAGAGCACAGATACCTTCACTTATAGATGTATGAACACAGAATAGTCACAGCATTGCTCTGTCATCCAGCTCCATGTGGCCAACAATCAGAGGACTTAATCTGTATATTACCTACACAAACTGTCCTTTTATTGAGCTGTCGCCTTAACACCTCACAATGACTGTCCAGATCCTTATCTGGAGGCAGTAATGTATAGATAGCTGGGCCATCAGATAAGTGACAGTCCTGTCAGTCAGCACCTACACTCCCTGCCATGGTCAGTGCCTGCAGTTATTGCCTGAGGTCACCTCACAGATGACAACAGCCGCTAATCTGTTTGTTCAGACTTCTTAGAACTTTCCTTTCCTCAATTCTTGCCCTGCCTCTGCAGGAGACCTGAGTCCATTAGTGACCTGTGTGTGTGGGGGGTGGGGGAGGGCACCCCTTCCATGTACCCTCTTGCTCCCTGTCCACTCAATGACACATAGACGCTACTGCTTTCATATCATTTACCGCCATTTAAAGCCTGAATATTTGGGAGATTGATGTGTAGCAGTTTTAGACTGAAAAATGATTTCTACAATAGCCTACAACCTACAGTAACCCTCAGTCCATTAAACCACTGCATGATCAGCTCTGCCCTCATCTACTGTATCCTCACCCATCCCTTGTAAACTGTGAGCCCTTGTGGGCAGGGTCCTCTCTCCTCACCTACTGTATCTTCACCCATCCCTTGTAAACTGTGAGCCCTCCCGGCAGTGTGCTCTCTCCTCACCTACTGTATCCTCACCCATCCCTTGTAGATTGTGAGCCCTTGTGGGCAGGGTCCTCTCTCCTCATCTACTGTATCCTCATCCATCCTTTGTAGATTGTGAGCCCGCCCGGGCAGGGTGCTCTCGCCTACTGCATCCTCACCCATCCCTTGTAGATTGTGAGCCCTGGTGGGCAGGGTCCTCACTTACTGTATCCTCACCCATCCCTTGTAAACTGTGAGCCCTTGTGGGCAGGGTCCTCTCTCCTCACCTACTGTATCTTCACCCATCCCTTGTAAACTGTGAGCCCTCCCGGCAGTGTGCTCTCTCCTCACCTACTGTATCCTCACCCATCCCTTGTAGATTGTGAGCCCTTGTGGGCAGGGTCCTCTCTCCTCATCTACTGTATCCTCATCCATCCCTTGTAGATTGTGAGCCCGCCCGGGCAGGGTGCTCTCGCCTACTGCATCCTCACCCATCCCTTGTAGATTGTGAGCCCTGGTGGGCAGGGTCCTCACTTACTGTATCCTCACTATCCCTTGTAGACTGTGAGCTCTTGTGGGCAGGGTCCTCTCTCCTCACCTATTGTATCTTCACCCATCCCTTGTAGACTGTGAGCCCTCCCAGGCAGGGTCCTCTCTCCTCATCTACAGTATCCTCATCCATCCCATGCAGACTGTGAGCCCTCTCGGGCAGAGTGCTCTCACCTACTGCATCCTCACCCATCCCTTGTAGATTGTGAGCCCTGGTGGGCAGGGTCCTCTCTCCTCACTTACTGTATCCTCACTATCCCTTGTAGACTGTGAGCCCTCCCGAGCAGGGTGCTCTCTCCTCACTTACTGTATCCTCACCCATCCCTTGTAGATCGTGAGCCCTCCCGGGCAGGGTGCTCTCTCCTCACTTACTGTATCCTCACCCATCCCTTGTAGACTGTGAGCCCTCCCGGGCAGGGTCTTCACTCCTCACTTACTGTATCCTCACCCATCCCTTGTAGACTGTGAGCACTCGCGGGCAGGGTCCTCTCTCCTCTCCTACTGTATCCTCACCCGTCCCTTGTAGACTCTGAGCCTTTGTAGGCAGGGTCTTCTCTCCTCCTGTAGCTCCCTGTTTTTGCCTTGAATTGTTAATGATCATTGTACTTGTCTTTATAATGTACACTACTTTTCACATTTAAAGCGCTATGGAATAAAAGGCACTATGATAATAATACTAATTTCTATTACTGGGGTCACATGACAGTATTAAAAACCGGTCTCATTCTCATCCAGAATTGTGGGAGAATTTTTTTTCTCACACCAATAGACGTAAATGGGTGAGTCTCATCCGATTACAGAGTTAATTCGCAGCATGCTGCAATTTTATTCTCACGGCAAATCGGTATGAGAAAAAAAACCTTCCTCTACACTGCTCATTGAATAGCATTGGGTGAGTACAATCACTTTTTGTTATCAGTTTGCAGTGTCTGATACTGTGGTGTGAGTGAGCCCTGACTATGAGACTATGGCCAGATAGAGAGCTGCTGGGCAGTAATGGACTTTTCACAAGGACTGAGACAATGCAGTGTACAAGGACTGATTAACAGAGAAGCTCTCATTGCTTTTACTAATCATTTCCCTGCACGCTGTGCTATACAAGATCCTTCATATATGCAATCTCTTATTCTAACTTTTAAATAATCCTTTCGACAAGATGGTTAAAAATGCATTACTAGATTGCAGAGGGGTTGTCCAGCCAGCTTTCCCAGACCCGAATGGCAAATCTTGCCTAATTATACAGATATTTATAAACCTTTTCTTTTCCAGGATCTGGAAACCTTGCGGGACATTTCTGTAGCTATAATACTCAACATTTTTACTGTTACATGCCTTTCTTTACTTTGTAAATTCTTTTAAAAGAAAATAGTTTATTGCCAAACATGAAATATTCAGGTGCAATCGTCTTACATTTTCTGTCCGGGGTAGAACGGTGTAAAGACGTTACGTCTGTTTGTAATAAAAATACTTTCACTCAAACAAAACCACACAAACAAAATCTGAAGAAACTTCAGGCACCTGGATTTCAGCTTATAAATCAGAGACATAAAACAGTCAGGCGGGCATCTTTTAATCCCTCTAATATGACCTAAAAATAAAGGAAGCCTTTAATATGCCCATAAACTTGTCATTATTAACCAGTGAAACTCAGACCTCACCTAGTGACAGACGTGTTACTGTACGTCCAGGCAGAAATCTACAATCTCGCCTCAAGAGCTGGAAGAAAAATCAAGGTTCAACAATGTTTGCTGTAACCAAATATTAAGGGTGCGTTCGCACGGGAGAATAGGATTGCGGGTTTTTGGAGACAAAAATCTACACCCTTACACAAAATGTGCACCAAAAAAATATGTCATACGCACAATGCATTTTTTGGTGGGGAAGGTGCAGATTTTTGTCCCGCATGTGTCATTTCATGTTAGTAACAAGTCAGAAACAGGGCTTGCGCCCAATGTTATAGTGTTTTAATGTGATTACAATTTAATATGAGCATGTATATAATATGTGAGGACCTGGTGAGGGGGTACATGATTATTTAAAAACTACTTTATTATAAACACTGATTAAAGTCCCGTCAACTTTTTCAGCCAGAGCACCGACTTCTCTGATTCATCTATGCAATTTTCATAAGACTTCAAGCTATTCCTATTCTGAAAGACCTTTACGCACTGAAGCTGCGTAGATAGCACTATCTACGCCATTTTAGACAGTTCAGTACATAGAGAACTTTCAGAATAGGCATAGCTTGAGCTCTTACCAAATTGTGTAGAAGAGACAGAGAAGTCCGAGCTCTGGCTGCAAAAGCCGACGGGACTTCAAACAGTGTCGGGGAATTGGTGTATTTAGTGCAAGAAATCCCACAGTAAAGGCCACGTTACACACACAAATATTTGTTCAGATATTGGTCACAGATCTCTGGTTGCAGTGAAATCATGGACATATTGTTCCACTTTGTGGCTGTGTACAAATGTAACAATGTGTCCATGATTTCACTGCAACCAGAGATCTGTGACCGATATCTGAAGAGATATCTGTGTGTGTAACGTGGCCTTAAGAATTGACATGCTGCAGATTTTCCTTCACTAAAATACACAGCTTATCTCCTGCGTATTTTAGTGGCACCATGCGGAAAGGAATTAGCAAAGCCCGTAGACTTTGCTGGTAAAACACGCTGCTGCAGATTTGGTGCAGAACTACCACTTACACAGCAGATATGCACCACATATGCAGCAAAATACACATTGTGTAAACGGGCCCGTAGACTCTGTACGCACGTTGCAGTTTTATTGCATTTTTTTTCTACCCAGATTTGTCACAAAACCTGATGGCGGGTTTTACACGCCGCGATATCGGCGTCCAACTCCGATCCAACTCCGACAAAAAGTCACGTACTTCGCGAGTTGGAGCCGATATCGTTCGCTGCGTTGTACGGTTTTGAACGTACAACGCGATGCTGGAACGATGCCAAAACGATATCGGGGTTGAATGAGCGTGCTATTCAACTGCCCGATATCGCATGGCCGTTGTAGCAGCATCGTAGCGTGTAACAGCCCAACTACGATGTGTACTCGCACTTCACCCATTAACTCCATGTTAAATGGTCGTTACTGGGTTGGTGGGCATACACATCGTAGGGACGTTGTTTCCCGATATCGCAGCGTGTAAACCGCCGATGTGATATCGGGAAAAGCGCTCAAAAAATGCGAGCTCCCGCGCCGTTGCCTACGATATCGCCCCGATATCGGGACGTGTAAACCCACCATGAAGGATTTTTTTAGTCTCAGCAAAGTGAATGACATCCCCAAAGTCTGATGCACATGCTGCTTATATTTTACTTGCACATTCCAATCTGCAGAATATCAATTCTTTCATATCTTTGCTGCAGATTTCATTCATACTAATGAATTGGAAAACACATCCAAATTGTGATAAAATTGTGTGTATTTTATACAGAGATTACTCCTACCAACACATCAGTATGTACACAGACTCTTAAACAGTGTTGTGGGCTATTATAAGTTTCTTCTCCAAATTGCATGGAGCCCCAATGCAGCACCCATAGAGGTCCATGAGGTCTCACTGTACCCCATATGCCTCTGATTTCCTATGGAAGCATACAGAAGGCAGCTCCAGATGGAAACAATTTGTGCCATTCCCCAATAGATATCATATTATAGATGGATGCTGGACTAAATAACGGCACATTAGACATATTTCAAAAAAAGAAAGTCTTTATACATTTTCTGGAAAACAGGTAACACTGTGTCGATAGACGGCTGAGATTAATATAGTTCTGAACATCTTAAGTATTTCACTTGTTCGGTAATCGTTCTTGCTTAGTAAAGGTAAACCTAGCATTGTTTTTCTAATAGGAGGAAAAGTTTTACTGTTGTGAAGGTTCACTTAAATTCACTTAAATCACATATTAGGCCACATGGTGATTTTTTTGCTTTTACCTGAATCATCCCTATGCATAATGGAGGTGATTCCTGTATATAATATTACATATATTGCTGATAATGTAGTCATTCCAAGGTGGAGCATTGTGTATAGAAGAACAACACTAATGATTAATGCTCAGTGTTTGGAGATAATGTCCTAAAAGTAGCAACATCAAGGTGACCAGTGACCTAAGATGTTCTGTGCAATATGGCTAAGTGTGAATAATGTCAGAAAAGTGCGCTGGCCTCTGAGAACACGTGCAAAATGCAAGAGTAGATAGAGTCACTGGGTGGTTGGAATAAAATGTGAGATTTCTGGTTTCCTGGGAACTGAAAGGTGAGAGGACACATGAGAAAGATCACCGGTTGCCTATTTAGGGTGTAGAATAACAAGAAGCTAAACTAACAAGTTTACACAGAGCTGAAAAGAGCTTTCTCATTGTGCAAGAAGCAGAAAGGAGCGAGACTGAGGGGAGGGGACAATGTGCACAAGTCAGGAGATGACCTGGCCATTGTCTTCTTCACACTGGGACCTCTGTGAGGGGGAAATGGCTGAAATAATGTAGTGTCAGTGAAAAGAGACTACTTCATAAACAGAGAGTGGCCCTCCCTAAGGGAAAGCACTGGGCCATAAATAAGATTATGGCTGGGCCTCTGCCCTTCTCCCACACCATAGCCTGACGCATAAGATAGTGTATTATTGCGCTAAAGAAAAAAGACTATTGTCACTTAAGGCCATGTTCACACACTCACTATTTGGTGATTTTTTTTCCCCCTCAGCATTTGGTGAGTTTTCCCCTCGCAGTATTTGCAGTATTTGGTGAGTTTTTCCCCTCAGTATTTGGTGAGTTTTTCCCCCTCAGTATTTGGTGTGTTTTCCCCCTCAGTATTTGGTGTGTTTTCCCCCTCAGTATTTGGTGAGTTTTTCCCCCTCAGTATTTGGTGAGTTTTTCCCTCAGTACTTCGTGAGTCTTTCCCTCAGTATTTGGTGAGTTTTTCCCCTCAGTATTTGGTGAGTTTTTCCCCCTCAGTATTTGGTGAGTCTTCCTCTCAGTATTTGAGTTTTTCCCCTCAGTATTTGGTGAGTTTTTCCCCTCAGTATTTGGTCAGTTTTTCCTCTCAGTATTTGAGTTTTTCCCCTCAGTATTTGGTGAGTTTTTCCACTCATTATTTGGTGTTTTCTCCTCAGTATTTGGTGAGTTTTCCCCTCAGTATTTGGTGAGTTTTCCCTCTCAGTATTTGGTGAGTTTTTCCCCTCAATATTTGGTGTTTTTCCTATCAGTATTTGGAGAGTTTTTCCCCTCAGTATTTGGTGAGTTTTCCCTCTCAGTATTTGGTGAGTTTTCCCCCTCAGTATTTGGTGAGTTTTTCCCCTCAGTATTTGGTGAGTTTTTCCCCCCTCAGTATTTGGTGAGTTTTCCCCCTCAGTATTTGGTGTTTTTCCCCTTCAGTATTTGGTGAGTTTTCCCCCTCAGTATTTGGTGAGTTTTTCCCCTCAGTATTTAGCGAGGTTTTCCCCTCAGTATTTGGTGTGTTTTTCCCCCTCAGTATTTGGTGAGTTTTTCCCCTCAGTATTTGGTGTGTTTTTCCCCCTCAGTATTTGGTTAGTTTTTCCCCCTCAGTATTTGGTGTTTTTCCCCTCAGTATTTGGTGTTTTTCCCCTCAGTATTTGGTGAGTTTTTCCCCTCAGTATTTGGTGAGTTTTTCTCCTCAGTATTTGGTGAGTTTTTCCCCTCAGTATTTGGTGAGTTTTTCTCCTCAGTATTTGGTGAGTTTTTCCCCTCAGTATTTGGTGAGTTTTTCCCCTCAGTATTTGGTGAGTTTTTCCCCCTCAGTATTTGGTGAGTTTTTCCCTCAGTATTTGGTGAGTTTTTCCCCTCAGTATTTGGTGTGTTTTTCCCCTCAGTATTTGGTGTGTTTTTCCCCCTTAGTATTTGGTGAGTTTTTCCCCTCAGCATTTCATGTTTTTCCCCTCAGTATTTGGTGAGTTTTTTACCTCAGCATTTGATGTTTTCCCTCAGTACTTTTTGATTTTTACACTACTTGTTTTATCTTACAAATACTGAGGTAAAAACCTCACCAAATACTCAATGTGTGCACAGTGCCTTATGCTGAATGCACATGGATATACTGGGGATCTTCTGCTCCATTTTCCTGATGGAGATTATGTTCCGTACTTTTGGTCTGAGTGTTGTCCATGAAAAAACACTAAATTCAGACGCAACACAAAGACTAATATTAATCATTTGGGCTATTATGTTTTCTTATACAGACTGAACGTCAGCCTGGTAAAAGTGTCTGCCCAAAAAAAGTGTCAACCTGAAAAAAAGTGTCACAGAAAATAGGAAATAAAGTAATGAACCCATCTTATGCAATGAGAATCCAGAAGCAAATACAGCAGGGTGCAGTGCACAGACAAGTCCACAGACCAATCCCAGGATATAGACAACTAAGCAAATGAGGAAAATCAGGAGATCCAGCTTCCAGAAGGAAGTGATACAGATATTATTTACAAATCCAGAAATGCATTGAGAAATAATTACAAATCCTACACATTTGGGGCAAGATGTGCCCTTATTCGTGACATAACACTATACAACATACAATGGGACACAGCCAGACATATAAAAGCAGAGTCACACTGTTATATGTCTGGTTGTGTCCAATTGTATGTTATATAGTGTTATGTCACGAGTAAGGGCACATCTTGCCCCAAATGTGTAGGATTTGTAATTATTTCTCAATGCATTTCTGGATTTGTGAATAATATCTGTATCACTTCCTTCTACAAGCTGGATCTCCTGATTTTCTTCATTTGCTTAGTTGAAAAAAAAAATAACGTGTGGTGTGAAAAAGTGTGAGCGTGAAAAAGTGTGAGCCTGAAAAAGTGTGAGTGTGACAAAGTGTGAGCCTGAAAAAGTGTGAGCCTGAAAAAGTGTGAGTGTGACAAAGTGTGAGCCTGAAAAAGTGTGAACGTGATAAAGTGTGAGGCTGAAAAAGTGTGTGTGAAAAGTGTGAGCCTGAAAAAGTGTGTGTGAAAAGTGTGAGCCTGAAAAAGTGTGAGTGCGACAAAGTGTGTGTGAAAAATGTGAGCGCAACAAAGTGTGAGGCTGAAAAAGTGTGTGTGAAAAGTGTGAGCCTGAAAAAGTGTGAGTACGACAAGTGTGTGAAAAGTGTGAGCGCAACAAAGTGTGAGCCTGAAAAAGTGTGTGTGAAAAGTGTGAGCCTGAAAAAGTGTGAGTACGACAAAGTGTGAGCCTGAAAAAGTGTGTGTGAAAAGTGTGAGCCTGAAAAAGTGTGAGTACGACAAAGTGTGTGTGAAAAGTGTGAGCGCAACAAAGTGTGAGCCTGAAAAAGTGTGTGTGAAAAGTGTGAGCCTGAAAAAGTGTGAGTACGACAAAGTGTGTGTGAAAAGTGTGAGCGCAACAAAGTGTGAGCCTGAAAAAGTGTGTGAAAAGTGTGAGCCTTAAAAAGTGTGAGTGCGACAAAGTGTGTGTGAAAAGTGTGAGCGCAACAAAGTGTGAGCCTGAAAAAGTGTGTGTGAAAAGTGTGAGCCTGAAAAAGTGTGAGTGCGACAAAGTGTGTGTGAAAAGTGTGAGCGCAACAAAGTGTGAGCCTGAAAAAGTGTGTGTGAAAAGTGTGAGCACACAAAGTGTGAGCCTGAAAAAGTGTGTGTGAAAAGTGTGAGCCTGAAAAAGTGTGAGTGCGACAAAGTGTGTGTGAAAAGTGTGAGCGCAACAAAGTGTGAGCCTGAAAAAGTGTGTGTGAAAAGTGTGAGCCTGAAAAAGTGTGAGTGTGCCCTGGGTTCTTCTGTATGGGACGTGCACACTACAGTGTGTAATAGTGTGATCGCCTTGTGTCCTATATGGACCATGTATATTAAAGGGAACCTGTCAGGTGGTTTATGCCCCTCCAGCTATCTGTCCCTGCAGCCTCATAGTCCTATTCTAATCATCCCTGTCTGAGCTCATACTGTAATATTAAAGGTGAGAAAAAAGCATTTCTACACTTACATTGTATTATGTAAATGCGGCAGTGACTACACCATGGAGGATGTAGTCTATCTGGCAGGTTATAATAGTTAACATTTCAGCCGAATGTCAGAACATGGTGCGGGACCTGTGTGATACAAATAATTCCATGTGACCCGTAAACACAGAAGGTGAGTGGGGTTATCACCACCTATCTGTGTAAACACTCGAAGAACAAATTATATAATAAAAAGAGGACAAGAGTGGATCATGTGCAATTAATATATTTATTTCCGCCCACTGGCTATAAGGCTGATGGATAAAGGTGAATTATGAAGCAGGTGGTGCAGGGACAATCTCCCCTACTCCACAGCACAGCATGGTACAATAAACACTTAAAAGGCAGCAAAAGACAGTGCTTAATAGAATGCCATAAACTCACAGTGGAGATCACATGCATCAAAAGATGGAAACCATTGTATACAGTAGGATATTGTGCCAGTAGTAGGCCTAACATACATCTCTATCAGGACATAATACAAAGTAACCACCTATCAACATTTATATATAGAGCATACCACCACAGCCAGCTGCCATAAATGCAGTAATTCCCCTAGGGGACCTGTGTGATGTCACAATCATGTGACTATAATAGGAGGAGCTAGGTCTCCATAGCCAATAATGATTTGGCTTACTTAGCTCCGCCCACTATGGTCACGTGATCATTACATCACACAGGTCTTTATGACTAGAGAAGTTAATTGTGAGTTAACTTTTATAGGGAACCTGTCATACTGTTTATGCCCCTCCAGCTATCGCTGTCTCTACCTGCAGCTTCATAATACTATTCTAATCATCCCTTGACAGGTTCCCTTTAATGTGTCCGATTCCTATACATTGTGATTATAATACAGGGAAATAATGGAAATAATCAGCTGCTATTCCTGGATGAATATCGGACAATCTTTTAAGCACTGGTGTGAACTGCGCCTAATCCACACCCAGAATGAGTGGCGGATGACACACAATGTCCCACAGTCACGCTCTCTCCTAGCCGTTCTCCCCCTGCTCTACCCACCTTCCCCCCGGCGTTCTCTTCCCCATGCTCTCTCTCTTCCCTGCTCTCTCTCTCCCCGGCCGTTCTCTTCCCTGCCCCTCTCCTCCCCCGGCCGTTCTCTCCCTTGCTCTCTCTCTCCCCGGCCGTTCTCTTCCCTGCTCTCTCTCCCCCCGGCCGTTCTCTTCTCTGCTCTCTCTCTCCCCGAGCCGTTCTCTTCCCTGCTCTCTCTCTCCCCCGGCCGTTCTCTTCCCTGCTCTCTCTCTCTCCCCCGGCCGTTCTCTTCCCTGCTCTCTCTCCCCCGGCCGTTCTTCTTCCCTGCTCTCTCTCCCCCCGGCCGTTCTCTTCCCTGCTCTCTCTCTCCCCCGGCCGTTCTCTTCCTGCTCTCTCTCTCCCCCGGCCGTTCTCTTCCCTGCTCTCTCTCTCCCCCGGCCGTTCTCTTCCCTGCTCTCTCTCTCCCCCGGCCGTTCTCTTCCCTGCTCTCTCTCCCCCGGCCGTTCTCTTCCCTGCTCATCTCTCCCCTGCCATTCTCCTCTCTGCTCGCTCTCTCCCCTGGCCGTTCTCTTCCCTGCTCTCTCTCTCCCCGGCCGTTCTCTTCCCTGCTCTCTCTCTCCCCCGGCCGTTCTCTTCCCTGCTCTCTCTCTCCCCCCGGCCGTCTCTTCCCTGCTCTCTCTCTCCCCCCGGCCGTTCTCTTCCCTGCTCTCTCTCTCCCCCGGCCGTTCTCTCTCCTGCTCCTCTCTCCCCGGCCGTTCTCTTCCCTGCTCTCTCTCCCCTAGCCTTCTCTCCCTCTGCTCGCTCTCTCCCCTGGCCGTTCTCTTCCCTGCTCTCTCTCCCCCCGGCCGTTCTCTTCCCTGCTCTCTCTCTCCCCCGGCCGTTCTCTTCCCTGCTCTCTCTCTCCCTGGCCGTTCTCTTCCCTGCTCTCTCTCCCCCGGCCGTTCTCTTCCCTGCTCTCTCTCCCCTAGCCATTCTCCCCTCTGCTCGCTGTCTCCCCTGGCCGTTCTCTTCCCTGCTCTCTCTCTCCCCCGGCCGTTCTCTTCCCTGCTCTCTCTCCCCCGGCCGTTCTCTTCCCTGCTCTCTCTCCCCCGGCCGTTCTCTTCCCTGCTCTCTCTCCCCCGGCCGTTCTCTTCCCTGCTCTCTCTCCCCTAGCCATTCTCCCCCTCTGCTCCTCTCTCTCCCTGGCCGTTCTCTTCCCTGCTCTCTCTCTCTCCCCGGCCGTTCTCTTCCCTGCTCTCTCTCCCCCGCCGTTCTCTTCCCTGTCTCTCTCTCCCCCGGCCGTTCTCTTCCCTGCTCTCTCTCTCCCTAGCCATTCTCTCCCTCTGCTCCTCTCTCTCTCCCTGGCCGTTCTCTTCCCTGCTCTCTCTCCCCCGCCGTTCTCTTCCCTCTCTCTCCCCCCGGCTCGTTCTCTCCCTGCTCTTCTCTCTCTCCCCGGCCGTTCTCTTCCCTGCTCTCTCTCCCCCGCCGTTCTCTTCCCTGCTCTCTCCCCTAGCCATTCTCCCCTCTTTCGCTCTCTCCCCTGGCCGTTCTCTTCCCCTGCTCTCTCTCTCCCCCGGCCGTTCTCCTGTCTCCTGCTTCTCTCTCTCCCCCGGCCGTTCTCTTCCCTGCTCTCTCTCTCCCCGGCCGTTCTCTTCCCTGCTCTCTCTCCCCCGGCCGTTCTCTTCCCTGCTCTCTCTCCCCTGGCCGTTCTCTTCCCTGCTCTCTCTCCCCTGGCCGTTCTCTTCCCTACTCTCTCTCCCCTGGCCGTTCTCTTCCCTGCTCTCTCTCTCCCCCGGCCGTTCTCTTCCCTGCTCTCTCTCCCCCGGCCGTTCTCTTCCCTGCTCTCTCTCCCCTAGCCATTCTCCCCTCTGCTCGCTCTCTCCCCCGGCCGTTCTCTTCTCTGCTCTCTCTCTCCCCCGGCCGTTCTCTTCCCTGCTCTCTCTCTCCCCCGGCCGTTCTCTTCCCTGCTCTCTCTCCCCCGGCCGTTCTCTTCCCTGCTCTCTCTCCCCTGGCCGTTCTCTTCCCTGCTCTCTCTCCCCTGGCCGTTCTCTTCCCTGCTCTCTCTCTCCCCCGGCCGTTCTCTTCCCTGCTCTCTCTCCCCTGGCCGTTCTCTTCCCTGCTCTCTCTCCACCGGCCTTTCTCCCCCCTGCTCCTCT
The DNA here is from genome assembly GCA_033576535.1 of Allobates femoralis. Classification (NCBI taxonomy): domain Eukaryota; kingdom Metazoa; phylum Chordata; class Amphibia; order Anura; family Aromobatidae; genus Allobates; species Allobates femoralis. Next base: position 60,849,797 of record JARQOC010000008.1, on the reverse strand, counting down.
CTCTCTCCTTCGGCCGTTGTACCCCCTGCTCTCTCTCTCTCCTTCGGCCTTTCTCCCCCCTGCGCTCTCTCTCCTTCGGCCGTTCTCCCCCCTGCTCTCTCTCTCCCCTTCGGCCGTTCTCCCCCCTGCTCTCGCTCTCTCTCTCCCCCAGCCTTTCTCTCTCTTCCCCGGTGACTGTCTTTTTCTCTTTCCCAGCCGTTCTCCTACACGGGGATCTCAGCACCTTTAAGGGGCGTGTCATTGCCTCAGTCACGCCTCTCACTAGAAACGGGGCGTGGTGTGGCGAGGGACCCTCATTAGATTGTTGTCATTGGCTGCCGCCGTCCTGTGTAGACCACGCCCCCAGGGGCGGGGGTGATGCTGGCGGCGGGCGCCCAGTGCCTCAGTGTGAGCCGGGCGGCTGCAGGAGAGGACGCGGCCGCTGCTGTCTGTGATTGCGGAGCCTCGGGCAGGACGCGGAGGACTGTACAGCTGGAGTTACTGTGCGGAGAGCGGCATGGAGCCGTGACCGCCCCCGGGACAACGGGATTACAATCACCGCTCCGGCGGATGGGCAGCCTGGATACCTGACGGGGCTCAGGGCGGGTTCACACATTGGACGGGAAAACTTGTGATCGTCCGGGACTGGCAGGGGGGGACCGGGATGGAGGCGCTCCGCCAGCTGCTCGGGCTCCTGCTCGCCCTGTGCCGGCTGTCTGCGGGGAGCAGCAAGACCCTGGAGGCGGTCACCTGGAACTCACACAACCCGAGGTGAGAGGAGCTCCGGAGCCGGCCACGGCACACACTGCCCGGGCACAGCACTCACACACTGCCCGGGCACAGCACTCACACACTGCCCGGCACAGCACTCACACACTGGCCGGGCACAGCACCCACACACTGCCCGGACACCGCACTCACACACTGCCCGGGCACAGCACCCACACACTGCCCGGGCACAGCACCCACACACTGCCCGGGCACAGCACCCACACACTGCCCGCTACCTACTCCAGTGCTGGGCACATTAATCATATACTCCACTCTACCTTTTCCAGTGTTAGACACATCACGCAGGTCCTGCCCTGTGTGCCCACCCCAGTGTTGGGGACATCATACCCTGCCCTGTGTGCCCACCCCAGTGTTGGGGACATCATACCCTGCCCTCTGTGCCCGCTCCAGTGTCCGGTAGGCTCTTCATTCATTGTCCTTGCGCGGTTTGCCTGGTATAGTATTGGAAGACATCACCCATTTTCTGCCCTCTGTGCCCACTCACATCACCCATATCCTTGTGTTGTATATTACAGTAGTGTGTCTGAGGTGCGGATGCCCTCTGTTGGCATAAGTGTATGCCCGTCACATCATGTGTGTGGAGGGGATGACGTGCTCCTCATTCTGTGAACTCTGGGTATAGGGTGGCACCGTCTGATTATCAGAATCCCTCCTATGTGTGGGCAACGGGTACATGCAGGCTTTGGGTACTGTGCCTGGCACCATTAGTACTGCTGTATAGTACATAGAAGCTGTTGTCCAGGGTGGTCACCTGGTGCAGTTGGTCACAGTGACTGTGCTCCAGGTACCGGCACTGTGGTATTGTGTCAGTGGTGCCACCAGTGTGGGTTACTTGCTGGGTGCTGTTGGACTGGCTCTCCAGACTGTCTGTACTGTTGGCACTGTACCAAACTGGCAGCATGCAGGCCCCAGACTCTGCCCCTCTAGAGAAATGTAACTTTGAAAACTTCCTCGGCTTGTGCCTATGAGTGATCAGCCCAGGAGCTGGCACACGGTGGCATCTGGTGGCCTGATGTGCAGAGCTGGCACAGTGGCACTGGGCCTATGTGCGGGTGGCCGATGGTGGCACTGAGCCTATGTGCCTTTGTGTCAGGGACCAACAGCAGGAAGGCATTTTGGTGTCTGCATAAATATTTTCTAGTACAATGTGGCCTGCACAAGAACACATAGGACATGCGAGGGGTCACCACTGTCCAGCCGGGCACTGTCCCCAGTGTGGGTCCTCACATCTTGGATGTGGTGGGCTGCTGAAGACCAGCAGATAACATCATCCTCATTCCTTCATGTGAAGAGGCCTGCTCTTCATGTACTCTAGTGACACTTCATTCCTATCCACACTCCAGGACTGACCTCAGCTGGAGATCTCTTACAATTATTTCTACATTATCCTATCTGAGTCCCACATTGTGCTTTATTTTCTACACCGAGACAATTTTTTTTTCATGGTAGTAAGAATGAGGTTTCGTCTGTCGAACTTGTCTGCTGAAAACTTCTACTATAGGAAGTCTGCAGAACTTCAGCCTCCTGTAGTTTTCTATTGTCCTACTCATTAGATGGCACTCGAAGCCTCAAATTAACTAGAAGGGCCTCTACCTTTTCTCTGATTTACTGGAAGTTGCTGGACCTTCATCCTGACCTTATTTTCTGTGGTCTACCATTGAGGCCTCGCCTCTAAGTAACTGTAGAAGGGACCTTCTACCCCTTAGAGGTTCTGGATGTGCGTAGGCCCCGCACTCTGACCTTGCATGTGACTGTGGTTAGAACCATGTCAGCTGCTTCCTCTGTAAAGGTATCCTGGGTAGAGAAAAGCCACCATGCACCAAGCTTCTTATTCTTCTGTAGATATGTGCTTCTAGGTAGAGAAGAAGCCACATGCACCACTCTATCTCTGTAGATGGTGGACTGTCTGGGTAGAGAAGCAACATGCATCAAGCTCTATTCCTCTGTAGATAGGTGGCTGTCTGGGTAGAGAAGCACATGCACCAGGCTCCATTCTCTGTAGATAGGCGACTGCCTGGGTAGAGAAGCCACCATGCACCAGGCTCATATTCCTCTGTAGATAGGCGACTGCCTGGGTAGAGAGTCACCATGCACCAGGCTCCTATTCCTCTGTAGATAGCGACTGCCTGGGTAGAGAGCACCATGCACCAGGCTCCTATTCCTCTGTAGATAGGCGACTGCCTGGGTAGAGAAGTCACCATGCACCAGGCTCCTATTCCTCTGTAGATAGGCGACTGCCTGGGTAGAGAAGCCACCATGCACCAGGCTTCCATTCCTCTGTAGATAGGCGACTGCCTGGGTAGGAGAAGCCACCAGGCTCCCATTCCTCTGTAGATAGGCGACTGCCTGGGTAGAGACCACCAGGCTCCCATTCCTCTGTAGATAGGGACTGCCTGGGTAGAGAAGCCACCATGCACCAGGCTCCATTCCTCTGTAGATAGGCGACTGCCTGGGTAGAGAAGCCACCATGCACCAGGCTCCATTCCTCTGTAGATAGGCGACTGCCTGGGTAGAGAAGCACCATGCACCAGGCTTCCATTCCTCTGTAGATAGGTGACTGCCTGGGTAGAGAAGCCACCATGCACCAGGCTTCCATTCCTCTGTAGATAGGCGACTGCCTGGGTAGAGAGGTCACCATGCACCAGGCTTCCATTCCTCTGTAGATAGGCGACTGCCTGGGTAGAGAGGTCACCATGCACCAGGCTCCATTCCTCTGTAGATAGGATGACTGCCTGGGTAGAGAAGCCACCATGTACCAGGCTTCCATTCCTCTGTAGATAGGCGACTGCCTGGGTAGAGAAGGGCACCATGCACCAGGCTCACCCTTCCTCTGTAGATAGGCGACTGCCTGGGTAGAGAGTCACCATGCACCAGGCTCCATTCCTCTGTAGATAGGCGACTGCCTGGGTAGAGAAGCCACCATGTACCAGGCTTCCATTCCTCTGTAGATAGGCGACTGCCTGGGTAGAGAGGCACCATGCACCAGGCTCCATTCCTCTGTAGATAGGCGACTGCCTGGGTAGAGAGGTCACCAGCACCAGTCATCCTCTGTAGATAGGTGACTCTGGAGAAGCCACCATGCACCAGGCTTCCATTCCTCTTTAGATAGGCGACTGCCTGGGTAGAGAAGCCACCATGCACCAGGCTCCATTCCTCTGTAGATAGGTGACTGCCTGGGTAGAGAAGTCACCACACATCAGGCTCCTAATCAAAGATGTTAACTCTATTGGTGGTTTAATTAGGCTGGCTTCACACTGCAGTTTTTACCCTGATCAGGTTCCATCCGGGTTGGTGTCAAAACCAGGAGAGGAGCTTGCAGAGAAAAACTATAATTGAAAGATTGACACCTGTTCTGAGTTTTAGAACCAGCCTCACTGTTCCTTCCCTGGTCTTCCTTGCCTCTTTGGTCACCAATAATGTTCTTTTCTAATAGGCTGTGAGAAGACACTGACCCCCACTAACCCCATAGATCATACATTATATATCTCATATATATTATATTATATTTGACGTTCCAGTCTTGTTGAGAGGCTGCTCTGTGTAATGTGCAGGGTGCGGCAAGAGGTTCTCCTTGAAAAGAGTCTTTGTAAATAGGCTACTTCAGAATGAACCCGTGCGCTGCCAGAGGGAGCTATATGGAGCCGTAAACGGTGGTTCTCTGTGGTGAGAGCTCGGGGGGCTGGAGAAGCTGGGGCTGTCCACTGGGTTTGTAGTGTGACTCCAGGCCTGTAAAGATGAGTTCTGTAGATGGGAGCATAAGTTCTGGATTTGGCCATTGTGGACCATCACTCTGACATATATCCTCTATACTGTTGCAGCTGATATCGTACACTCTTATCAAATATGATGTATAGTAATGTAAAAAAAAAAAAAAATACACAATCTGAAGTATTAATGCAGAATAAACCCAAGGCTGTTACTTCTAGACTTAAAAAAACCAACCAGAAAATCCCTGAGAGGCTTGTCGGAAGTCTTCCTAATTCGACCATACTCTGCCTGTAAGCTGGAATTCATAGTTTATAAATGAGCCCCTGTGGGGACAGTGGGAATTAATAGTGCTATATAAATGAATAAATATTATAAACTATACAAGGTTTCTTGAGTTTTGTTGTGTTAGAATCAAGCTTGTTTCTTTTTTTATTGCTCATGGTTTTAATTTTTTAGAATATTTTTTTTCGCCCTTGAATTATTCCTGGCATTTCAGTAACGTAATGCGTCTCATGTGCCTTGAATTCTGGCTCCACATGACAATGGTAATTGGTCAGGCTGGGACTTGTCTGCTGCATTATCTCATAGGACAGGAGGCTCTAATAGGCCGTGCAGAGGAGTATCTTTATTAGTTTGTGGTTCTTTTTGTAGTAACTATACATCTATACATGGAGAAGGCGTAGAAAATAACATGTAATGTTCATGGAGGGCACAGCTGTGAGGCGTCCGGGCTGCCCGGTGCTTCTCCTAATTTCATCATTTTAGGCCATTTGACACGTGTTAACTCCTCGCCAAGGTTAGGTGTTCACTGCTGAACCTGAATGCCCTTATTCTACAAGGCCTAAGATTCAATCCACTGTGCTGCCCTGTTACGTTGTTTTAAAATACAACAAATATATATAATATCTGTGCGTTATAATCACTTTTTTGTCTTAAATAAATGTAATAAAATTGCCCCTGTTGGAAGTTTATAAGGTTCCCCTGTCTTTTGTAAAAACAATAGCACAGTAATATCATGAGTCCGGCTAAATTGGTATTTATATTCATTAATGAAGCTTCATTATACCTAATTAAAGTGAAGGGCTGTGACAGCAGGAGAATCCGCCATAATTACTGCAGTGATCCTTACAAGACTAGGGACCCTCTTCCCATGACTAAAGAGATTGCTCAAAATCACTCCCTTCACCAAGATCTGAAAGGGAAACCCGAAAACTGTTCTCAACAATAGATACTACATAAAATATCTATCTCACACATACACCTAACTATGTGTATATATACACATTTTAGTAATTTAGTGAATATATATTTATTTATAATTGGATTTTATGTATACCGTATATAATATATTTAGTGTACAGAACCATGGGAACTTTTTTTTCCCCCACTTCTTAAAACTTATTTGTGCCAATTCATTATTTGGAGAATTTCTGAATTTCTTTAAAACTTATTCCAAATTTGTAAATAATTTAACTCTTTCATGTTGGATATGTAACTTTCTAAGTCACAATAGCTTAACCTATAAATTATTTGCTTTTCTTCTGTGCACACGTTGCGTTTTAATAGCTTTTTTTTTTATGCCTTTTTAGAGTGCAGTTTTGTCATAAAATCTGCAGGGAATCCTGTTGCCGGCTATCCTGAAGTGTCCCGCACATGTTGTCTTTTTTTCTTTTTGCAGATCTGACTCTGATGTGTGTGTGTGCAACAGTCCAGTTTTTGTTGCTAATACGGATAAATGTGCACTTTTTTTTTCCTGTAGGTTTCTCACATTTTCTGCTGCGTTTTTATTGTCGAGATAAAGACATTTCTGCCCAAAGGCTTTACGATGTGGTTTCACTGCACAGTCAGGGAACCAATACTTATTTTCAGTTCCTCTGTATCCTGTGTTTTTTTTCCAAAACTTTAGGCGTGGCAGATTAACTCTTTCGTCCCCACGGCCATCAGTTAGACACTGTCTTTGGTAATTGGTTGACAGCTGTAATCGGGACTGATTTGCTGCATGTGGTTTTTTAAGAAGCGCTGACATTTCTGCTGCTTCAATGCTTCTGCTGCACTTGTGGCAAATCAGACAATGGTTGTCTGGTAATTACACTGCTGGTGACAGGAGTAGAGGGTTCTCTTAACGAGCCCTGATTTTCGGCAGTGACCGTTTCACCGAACCCCAGCTCTCCTCCATGACTGTACAGCATTGTGTGGTGGGGTCTCTTTCTCTTGGTACTTTGCATAGAAACAGAATATAATGGCCTTCAGGACTGATTCACATTCACCAGGTATAATTTCCGGATAGTTTCCAGCTGAAATGTAATAAGGCTCCTCGGGGCGTGCCGTGCCCACCTCCTGTGGAGGTCCTTCACTAAGGAGATGTGACAGGTTCTGCCAAGCAGACGCTCCATGTGGGCACGGTTCATTGGATTCCCATGGGGACCGCTGTTTGTATGTTTTTGTGTGACTTTAGGGAAAATGAATTTTGAGGACTATTCCATAAAGTTTATGAATTTGTTGTTCTACCCCTTCGGTTTGCAGACTTTGTTTCTGGTGTTAGTAGTTGTAGGGCATCTCCATGCTGGCCGCCATCTATGACTCTGGATGTATTATTTTAGGTGTTTCTCTCCCTTGGCATTCATTCTATCTGTTTTACTTTCTGCTCTGCTGAGTAAGTAATTATACCGCTGGCAGTGTACACTATTTGGTGCTCGTCTTTCACTTCTTATTTCCATTGAGTATTATCTCCTTCATGCCAGGGGGACAGGATCACTTGCTGAAATCTAAATTTGTGAAGCACCTTCAGAGAAATGTGGCCCAAACGAAAAGCGAAGAGCTGCTCCTGTCGGGATAAATTGCTCCTGATATGTAATCCCCTCTGAGAAGTTTGTCTATGTGCCTGCAATGCACCGTATGGTACTATTATGCATTTAAATACAGTTTTTACAGGGTTCCACATTGCTTCACAGCTTAATCTTGTTCACTAAACTGCAAGAAAATCTCCTAAAAGCTCTTTGCCGTGCCATGGTAGCCATTTTTTCCAGCTTCTTTGTATTTGAACGTCCAGTGGAGCGTTAGTAACAGGCTCTTATGTGGGCCCTGCTATTCGGAATGTCAGTGTGTCCGTACCAGACATTACATGCAAGAAAATCACTCTTTTAGTTCCAGTTTGTCCTCTGTTAACCCTTGCAGTGCTTTGGTTATGTGGCACCTCCTCACATTGGGGTGTAGTGCCAGTAACACGTTGCAGGCCTCTGGTTGCACCTTCAGGTCTGTGTTTAGTTTTTTATGGGATCTTCTGATGTACTTTATAAGCAGTCTCCCTATTTTTTTTTTTTTTTTTTTTACCATATTTAAAGGCTATGTGCCCACTGTCCTTTTCTGCTGCGTTTTCTGCACCAAAAACAATGACCCACAGTTTTGTGATGGAAGTCGATGTGATTTTCAAAATGCTGAGCCCACTATACATTGTTCAATGGTGCCAAAAACACCTGCCTTTTTAAGTCTGTCAATTATCTTGTGCTTTTTTGGGCTGTTTTCCAATTGCCAACCATTCTAGTAAGCTGAAAAAAGCAGCACTAACAAACACCAGAAACGCATGCATTTTTGAGACTGGAAAAAAAGCAGCCCAAACAAATATGCACAGTGGGCACTGCGCCTAAGAGTAAAATGATTTCCTTTCCTCTGGGAGATTCCTGTTTAAGAAGGTTTCACCCTTGTTAACCTAATGTCATCCCAGCATTTAAGCAGTCATTTATCTTTGGAGAACTTACAGCCCTTATCAGCCCTGGAGTGTATGTCCAAACATTGGCTTGCTGGGTGTTTGGATTTCTGCCTTTAATTCCTTTCATTCCCAACACCTTATCAGGAATCATTTACAAATTAAAATCAATTTATCTGGATGTCTAGTCTACAACAAACTACCCCCCTCTGTATATATCCATATTTAACCCTACCACTGCAACATTCAGGGACTTATCTATTTGACATTATCCTTGGTTATCAGAGCAGCTGAGATTTGGGGGTGGTGTTTGATGTGGTCCTATTATCTAGACCAGAGGTCCCAATGTCAGTCCTCGAGGGCCGAACCAGTGCAGGTTTCAGGATTTCCTTACTATTGCACAGGATTGGAATCATTGCTGCTGTGCAATACTAAGGAGATCCTGAAAACCTGCACTGGTTCGCCCTCGAGGACTGACATTGGGACCTCTGATCTAGACAGTAGATGGTGTCCCACACCAAACAGCTCTCATGTCTCAATTTCTTAGGTATAGAAAATTAAATGACTGAAAGTATTTGTAGATATTTCTCAAGCCCTAATTCTATCCTATGTAGAGAATAAAAGCATTGTCATACACAGTGGTAATGAGCCCCCATCCCGTTGAGCTGCCGTCTCCCCATAGCAGCTTGCCATTATAAGGTCCCTTCTGCAGCCGCCTCACCTGACTTGCCGTAACTCTGCCTAGAAGCCCTATGTTCCATTTGGAGAATCCATTAGGAAGACAGAGCTTCTGCCAAGTAAGAAAACAATAAAACAAAGCAGCGACTTGTAAACGTGTTAATTAGTCTTGGGACTCAGCAAGCTGCACCATAGCAGATAATGAACTTTCCTGAAGAGTGTCTAGGAGATGGGGACACTGAGGCTCTGAAATGGTTAAAGTGCGTCTTTTGTTCGAGAGCCCAACACTTTAAGTGCATTTGTTCATCCGTGGTGCCTGAGGGAGCAGAGCTGTCTTGCAATACAGAATTTGTCACAGCAAAATATTAAACACATGAATGGAATCTGCTTTGCCCTCAGATACCCTTCATATTGTTTTTCTGCTGAAGCAATAGTGAGATGTGCGGTCTGTACAGTATCTAATAAAGCCGATTATGAGGAACCTAGGCTCTTGGGTGGTGTCTCGGTGCAGACGTCTAATAGAAGCCTTCACCTTCGGAGACGCCTTGTTTTCACATGGTCTCATGTACAGCATTTATTTTATGAAGAACGTCAGAAGTAAAGTTCTACACAACGTCCAGACTCTAGGTATTTAACCAAAAAGTGAAGACAAATTGAGTGGATCTAAATCTAGGTAATAGCTATGTAAGAGAATTGTAATTTGCTGCAAGTCCATAAAGCCTTTGTTTTAGGATTTCTCCCCCTGAACAGGTCATGGACCCACACCACAGACAGGGGTTAATAACTCTGTAGCTTTGTTCAGTTTCCTAATCTACATTTATAAAGTTCCAAATCCATCCTTATAAAGCTAAACCTGAAAATAGGGATTATCCGCCAAGGCATGTTTAATAAGCCGCTTGTAGCATTTCCACCGCTTGACTATTCTTTAAGACTTTCTCGTACTGGGTGGAGCGGGTCACATTCACTTTTTTAGGGGTTGTTTTTTACTACTACTCTCATCAGGTGCAGGCGGTGAGAGCAGGCCTATATAACCTGCCTATAGCTTACTACTTGCACCATGTGCCGGTCGGCTCGGTCAGTGTTGGGTTGCATGAAATGATGGCATGTCTGCAGGAATCATTCCAGAGCAGGATCTGTTCTCCTAAAATGCCCCTGATTGTTCATGGTAATTTGGTTGTAGATGATGTGCTGTCTTTGGTAATCCTGTTAAAACCTCATCATCTATCCCTGGTTAGGGATTGTACACTTAATCCCTTTGCTATAGAAGGAGTCAAATGGCTGCTTGTATTAGTTCTCTGGTTTTTGCTGTAACTCCGTGTACAGCCAGGCACAGGAGCTTTATACGTTTGTCAATAAAAGCCATTTAATTAACACTCAGGAACTTGTCCTGAGCTGCTCAGATGATTTCCTTTACATCCCTATAAAATAATTGGTACCTGTGACTCCCCGGGACACCTCTGATTCTGTGATGACGTGGGCACGTTGGGCCGCATGAACGTCGGCATTCTGGTATAGCAAGGGTCTCCCTGGGATCCATTGCTGATTACAGATTAGATGTCGTGGTCTAGACCATTATTGTTACTGTCGCACCTCAGACATCTTGTCCTAACGTGTAGGAGCATGTTATGTACAAGCAGGATAATTGGTTTCTAAAATAACTAGCACTAGGGAGCATTCCTTGCACCCTTTTCCTTTTGCCCCTTTCCTTGCGCCCTCAAGACTGGTTTTCTCTTCTCATGCATGTGGTGTCTGCACCAAAGCTGAGGGCAGGAATGTGCTGCTCCACTTCACTGTGTGCAGCTGTCTGGTCACTTGTCGCCCTCATGGGGTCCAGTCTGTGACCGGGAACTCTAGCTGGTTAATAGGTGTCTGGAAGGTGGGCATACCCCAATCCGCACAAGATACAATCCATTGATTGATTATATTTACTTCTGTACAATAATTTTTGGTGCCTCCAGAAATATTTAGGATAGCAGTAATTGGGTAGTGGAAGAGTCCAGGTATTGTGGTATAACTCCTCTCATCCTCTGCACACTGCTGGTTGTAGTCTGTCACCAGCTGGCTGCCACATCCACCACTGGATGCTTTTAATATGTTTGTTAAATTGGGGTCAGTGCTGTAATGCTACAAGTACGGTCATGGGATATTCCTCCTACTCTTCAGCTCCTAGATTTAATCCTTCCCAAGACTCTGCAGATGTCAGAGAAAATCCCCTGCTTGAAAGTGGAAATTGATCTGATGATCGGCGCTGAAAATGACCTCTTAATCTTCCCCACACATCTCGGAATTATTTACATTGAAAACAGAATTGTTGTGCTTGTTCTGTGTGCAAACACGAGATGTATTTGGGGGGGGGGGGGGGTACACGAGGGTTCTTTGCTTCTGATATTCATGGCAGGTCTATGGAGCAGAGTAGAGCACTGAGCTACAAGCCTTCAAGGTAGATGCCTGCTGTGCTGCACAGCTTGTGTCTGCCCCCCCGACACGCTTTACTCCTCTACTGTACAGGTTGCACCTTGCTCCTGTCCTGTACAGGCCTCAACCTCCCTCCCCTTCCCCCCCATCTGCTGTTCTCATCATGAAATGCTGTGGTCAATCCCTCACTCTTGTAAATGACTGCTCTTATCATAAGGATATAGAAAAAAAAATAAAAAAAAATCTGTCAAAATGATTGCAAGAAAGACATGGTGCTCCATCACAAATCATGCCTGGAGAATAATACTTGCCACCCAATGAATGCCATAGAAAAGAATTGTCGAATACAGTTTCTTTTTTAATTTTCTTTCCAGCACGTTACTTAAACTGAATAGTGTCAAACCTACAAGTTGTCTAGCTGAAAACAAACATGATGGTATATTTGGATGGCCAAGTTGAAAAAGTTTTGGTTCTTGCAGCAAGAAGAAAAAAAACTAAAAACTGAATGTTTCCCAGTTGTGAAGATTTAAAGTAACGCCTAGGCCTCCACTATGGTCACATAGATGATGTATAGCGTTGTTAGGACGTGGGATTGTCAGCAATCACCATCTGAATTGGAAGACTAGGTAGAATACTTTGGGTATGTGCCCACAGGACTGTTCTTGCATCATTCTGACCGTCAGAAAACCGGTGGTGAACTTCTGGAGCCTACAGTCCTGAGCTCTGAAGAGTTTTCCAGCGGTTTTCCAGCGGTTTTTTGTCATGATTCTTGGCCACTTTCCTTGCTCTAACCGCTTTAAAAACGCACTTGAAAATTGACATGCTCAATCTTCACAAACCGCCTGAAAACCGGTGAACTGGATGAAGATCAGCATAATATAACTGGCATAGTGGGCACAGCGGTTTCTAATTGCCATAGGTTTCAATGTTAATCCAAACGCTGGTTTGGATTAACATAAATTTAAATAAAACCAACGTTAAAACGTCGGCGGAAACCGCTGGAAAACCGCACTAAAACCGTCCTGTGGGCACATACCCTTAGGTGATCTCAAGGAGAGGTTGTGCTTCATAAACATGTTGATCCCTCCATAGCACATGAGCAGCCAACACTCACAATGAACGACTGCTTGAGAGATTATATACAGGTGCTTCATAGAGGTCAATGGAACATAACAGTTGCCATAGGAATGCATTATTTGGAGGTCACCCCTGTGTGAATTTTAGGCTGTGTTCACACTGGGCGTTTTTGGGCTGTTTTTGCTCAACAGTTTTTGTAGCCAAAACCAGCAGTGGGTGATTAAATCCAGAAGTGGTGACGTGTTTCTATTAGACTTTTCCTCTGATTGCTCTACTCCTGGTTTTGGCTACAAAAACTGATGAGCAAAAACAGCCCAAAAACGCCCAGTGTGAACACAGCCTTAGGCCCAAGTTACAACTTGGATCCTAAGGGTCAAATTGTGTTTAATAACTGGCTCCTTGGTGATACAGCCAGGGTTATAGGACATCGATCAGCTGCGTAAATGTGCGTCACAGGTCTATTTTGTATTATTGTTTAAAGAAAGACGACAAACCCTTGAGGTGTCTGCCTCCGTGTGGATTATGTACTCTGTATGCACAATTTCATCTGTGAAAGTGTTGCAGAACCATTAAAAGGTATTTAAAGCCATAACAAAACTCTGTGCTCCTGGTCCCTGCCTTCACTCTCTTCTTTCAGGGCATTAATCAGCCTACACTTCTCCAAGTGTTGCAATCTTCCACTCTGAGAACAAGTGTACTGACCTCTTTGTCTCGTCTTCCAGCTATTTGCCTCTATCCATGAGCCATGACGGGTGTTCACCTTGATTCCATTATTCCATCATGCCCATTTCCATTACCAAGCAGCCCAGTTTTGAGTGTGGTGTAAGTGATTTATTGGCTCATAGTTTTTCTCTAATTGCCCTGATTCATTATATAGGTAGGATGTGATCTGTGGTTATGAGAAAGCAGCCATGTTAATATATCACACGTGGAGTGTGCACACCCGGTTACATCACAGGCCTGACTGCTCTGTACAGGCTTAATATCCCGGGCCATTGTTTGTGCTGATTGCTCATTGTTACTGGGCTCTAGCGGTAGCATTGTTCAGGGCCTCCATGTCTGTGAACCATTCTGTCACAATACCTGTGCAATGGCCAGGGAGGATTTATTATTTTTCCTAGGGTCATTTTGAGGCACTTCGTTAAAGGGAACTTGTCATCACATTTATGCTGCAGGAACCATGGGCAGCATCAGATCGGACATGGCCGTGTGACTGCAGCAAGGTATGTTTTACTCCACAACAGTACAGTGTCCAGAGTAAACCTGCTTGCATAATCTGGCCTGGGACTTTCATCTAAGTTGACAAGGTTGAGGCCAGTCCCTAGTGGTCCCTTCCCTGCTCTAATTAACTGACAGGTGTCTGCCTGTGTGTGTGTAGGAGGAGACCTGTCGGTCATAGAGATCTGGATGGGGAGACGCTAGTAGAGACTGGTGTCTTGACTAGCATACTCTCAATTGCTGCTGTCCATTCACAAAACTGGTCTGATTTCATCTATGCTGCCAAACCATGGGCAGAATGTGATGACTGGTTGACTGCTCTCTTTTTTTGCTGTCGGCCTTCAGAGCTTCAATTCCCTATCACACGTGGATTTGCTATTATTAAAGACTGGCATTGTCCGTATTGTCTGCTACCATCATCTGTGATACAGTGAAAGAAGTGTCCAAATTCTCGAGGCTGAGGCCAACACACGACCGGAAAAGTGACATGAAGACACCCTTGTGCCTCAAGTAGTAACACAGGATGGGAGGCAACGCACGGGAAGACTCTCCCCATACAATAATAGGCTGCTTTCTAACGATTAGCACTTTCATCTTCTGACTCTTCATGTGCTGGTTTGTAGATGGAACAATAGATGCGTAGTCTGGATATGGGGAATTCTTTTGTAGTTAGGTTTTGGCTAGATAGATCAATCTTTTCTCTCACAAAGATGTTTCCACTTGGACAATATAAGAGGAGGGCCATGGTCTGTACTGAACATTAATGTAGTCTGCCTGACATACATCTGTACACTGTAAAGAAAAGGTAGACTATGCTGTTCTATACAACAGTCCCCAGAAAACCAATGGCATTTTTAGTTTTGGGACTTTGTAGGTGACCAGTGCCACTGTCTGGCAGCCAATAAGCATAAATGTAATGTGAACAGCCTGCATCTCTTCTGACTCAGTGCTCAGACATAGCTCAGGTTGTGGATTGTAATTAGGAATTGGCCTTGACTGGTGGTTTAGTGTTGGGTCCTTCGTATAGAGAGTACAGGGATGACTGTGTGCAAATATCAGCTTTTGTATTTTCATAGTAGGCCATATGCATCGTGTTAGCAGCATAGGAAATCCTATCTACCTTTATGGTCAGTCATTCATGTGAGCTGGTGCTATGAAGGCTGGGAGTGACATGTACCATCTGACACTGGCTCCACCGGATCAGGGCTACCGCGTGCTCCTGACAAGTCTATTGACAAATTTTGTGAGTAGTTTGTTGTGACACAATCTGTGCAGACGCGTTGTGTAATATAGTGTTCTCTAGGTGGCGGTGTGCGGACCGCTCTCTGGGCAGTGTTGGTGTTCTCTAGGTGGCGGTGTGCGGACGGCTCTCTGGGCAGTGTTGGTGTTCTTAGGTGGCATGTGCGGACGGCTCTCTGGGCAGTGTCGGTGTTCTCTAGGTGGCGGTGTTGCGGAGGCTCTCTGGGCAGTGTCGGTGTTCTCTAGGTGGCGGTGTGCGGACGGCTCTCTGGCAGTGTCGGTGTTCTCTAGGTGGCGGTGTGTGCGGGCGGCTCTCTGGGCAGTGTCGGTGTTCTCTAGGTGGCGGTGTGCGGACGGCTCTCTGGGCAGTGTCGGTGTTCTCTAGGTGGCGGTGTGCGGGCGGCTCTCTGGGCAGTGTCTGTGTTCTCTAGGTGGTAGTGTGCGGACGGCTCTCTGGGCAGTGTTGGTGTTCTCTAGGTGGCGGTGTGCGGACGGCTCTCTGGGCAGTGTCGGTGTTCTCTAGGTGGCGGGTGTGCGGGCGGCTCTCTGGGCAGTGTCGGTGTTCTCTAGGTGGCGGTGTGTGGGCGGCTCTCTGGGCAGTGTCGGTGTTCTCTAGGTGGCGGTGTGCGGACGGCTCTCTGGGCAGTGTCGGTGTTCTCTAGGTGGCGGTGTGCGGACGCCTCTCTGGGCAGTGTCTGTGTTCTCTAGGTGGCGGTGTGCGGACGCTCTCTGGGCAGTGTCGGTGTTCTCTAGGTGGCGGTGTGCGGACGGCTCTCTGGGCAGTGTGGGTGTGCGGGCAGCCCTGTCTGGGCGCTCCATCTGTGACCGCATGGGTTATTTTTAGGCCTCTTTGTTTTTCTGATATGTAGACCACCATATAAATGTTTCTGCCAGGTTCGCCCTGCCCTTTATCCCTGTGCACCCTGTTCTTGCAGCTTTAACCTCACTGTTCTCTCCTCTGTCATCTTTTTTAATTGCAGTTTGACAAAATAATATGTGACGCTCTGGACTAAACGCGGCTGCTCTCAGCACTTGTGAACTCCTTGCAATCTGTGCTTGTCATAAATGCTCATTACTTCCATTTCCGCTGAAAGCACAATCTGTGGGCTGGAGATGACGCATGTAAAGGCTCTGGCTCTTTCTATGCTCGGCCTGGACACGATTCATTGTGTACATGGCCCTGGCTCAGGGCAGCGCTTTTTGTTCAGAGGTGACTGTCTTCTACACTGAATATGATGTTATCAGGGGTTTCTCCAGCAGAGGGCTGTCCAGACTTCTTCACTCAGCAATGACCATGGCATACACTGCTTAAAGCTCATGTTTACTGATTTTATTTTAAGCTTAATTATATATTTGTTTTGAAGACAAAGGACGCTCACACCAAATATTGATGTGATTTATGCATCTGCTTTGTTCAATCACTTTGTATTTTTTAAATTGATAATTAATAAACTATTAGCACTTCTTTATATGAAAGCAATTTTATTTTGCAGCATTCTTCCCACCTGCCTAGATGTTTTGCACAGTTATGTGCATCCTTATCTATTGGTTTTCCCTCTTTTGCTGGGGCAGGCCCTTCTCCTCTTTTGTCCATATGTACCCTGCTTTGATGTAGGACACAATGCAGATCAGTGGAATGTGCTCAGCAGTTGGAGATGGCGATGCTGACCTTGGCAGTGCTGACCTTGTGGGAGGCAGTGACCTGTCTAGGCCATGATTATATTACTGCAGGCAGGACTGTGTTTGTTTGACACATGCACTGGAGGGGAGGGGAATGAATGGGATCAGATAGAATTTTTCATATATACACACACAAATTAGAATCTACAAATTCTCACATGGGTGCAGTAAAAAATGTCAGTGCACCTCAGCAGGAACTGAGTTAAATGAGCGCTGTGTCCACTAGAGGGCTCCAGGCCCTGAGCTTTCCTCTCCATTCATCTCTTACATACTCCTCCTCTGATCATTTGTCTTGTTGTAGCACAGCATCCAGTCCTGGGAGAGGATCCAGGAAAGTGACAGCCTGTTATGATTGTGTTACAGACAGACTTCTTTCATGTTCCCTAATGGGCTTGCTGTCTGTTAAACTCATTACCACAACCCCCCCCCCCCCCCTCACTCATTTACTTTCTTGACTTTTTCACTCCCTCTTTTCTTCTTTTTATGACCCCCTTTCGCCTTATTTTTCTTCTGTAACAATAATTCTCTGTTGAGTTGGAAATATTCCGCAGCTAATCAGCGCCAGGATTGTGTTTTCTTTTCTGCGTGCTGGGCTGGAGTGGGGAGATGAGCGCTAGTGTGGTCTGTAACTACTAAACCCAGAGGGCTGTGCTTTATTTTTATTTGGCCATTACCCGCAATGCTACAGAGGTTTTTTTGGGTGTACAAATATCCCTTTTAGGTTGTAAGTTGAGTGCACGTCCCTTTCTGCTGTAGCCCTTCATGAAGTCAGTGTCTGGTTTTCTTTGTATGTTTCATTAGCTTCAAGGCTTTCATTCTCTGCACTGACTAATACTGTTCTGCTTCCCCGGTGCAGATTTGGCCTAGCTGTGGTCCATTTCTGAGGAAGTCTCCCTCTGGGCATGGGAGTGTCTTGGTCTTCCCAGGATTCATTCTTGGCCTTCTTTTATGTGTCTGGTAATCTATCCCAGCTGGGCTGCTGTGTGGAATCCAGCCTGCTGAGCCTCCTCGCCTTTCTCACTTTTGCCTCAGCTCTTTGTTCCTCTGATGCCGGTGCCTGACTCTCAACAGCTGAGGGGGTTTTGCTACAAAGAGGGGGAGTCGTGTAGCTGAGCACCCAAAGTGAACTCTCTTAAATTGCTCTGTGGAATATACAGGGGAAGGTCCAATGTGCTTTTTCATTAATCTTCTATCATCTAGTGTTTTTAACGTTGCCTCCCATTTAGATTAAAGGTTAAGATGAGGCAGAAATTGCTGGTGGAGTCTGTCATGTAGGTAATTACCGTTCGGTTCTACTTAGTTATACCTCATACTGCTGCGCCACAGAAAACCCCTTCACCTAGTAGTCCTATGTACCATATGCAGGCTTACTTTAGAGAACCTATAACATCCAATACATGAACACAAGTCTCTGTATAGAGGATGTGAGTGTTGAGAGGGTCTCCGATATGGGGCTCTTGACAGCCTTCTCCACACTTCCGTACATGTGCTCGCTGGGGGTGACACTGCATTCATATGTGCTGCCTCTTTTGATGTGCCCGAGGGCCGTGGGGTGCTTGGAACTGGGAGCGGTGTTTCTGGGGAGTCACAGGGGTTGAGAACTGGCTCTCTGTGACCCTGGGTTCAGTGTTAAAAAAAAAAAAAAGGGTTTTGGGGGGGGGGGGGAAGGGTGTTATGGAAATTATAGTACGCATTATTCGTGACGCCACCTGTGGTTTGAGGCTCTCCCCTGATGAAGTCACCTTGGTATGACAGAACCGTGGGGCCATTGAGAGGTGGTCCACCTTTATGCGCCTTGGTACTCATACTCACTTATCCACCAGGTAATCTGTAAGTTTATTCTCACCTCTCTAATTTGTTTAGCCCTAAATGGCTTTTCTTGATCAGTGCATGTCCTGAGAGATCAGGATTTCACATATATTGTTTGAAATGTTTATCTCAATCTAATGGCTGCTCATGGTTGTTGTAATTTATACACCACTGTCTACTACCTATAAGCCACGGTCTATTACAACTTGACCACTTGCACTGTAATTTGCTCAACAATTGGTTTAAGGAATAGGTGACTATTTGTAATTCTTTATTCTAAGTCCTGTGTTGCATTTAATTATTGACCAAGTGTCTTTTCTATTGTGAGTTAAGGTCCACAGAGGGTTCCCTGGGCCTTTTTTAAGTTTTTCTGTAAAAATTGTACGGTGTTTGCAATAACGTTTTCACTTTAATGGTCCTGTCACACGTGTCAACCAAGGCTGCGATGTCGGAAGCGATGTGCGGGTGCGCGGTCGCTTCCGACATCGCAGCCTTGGTGTCGCACGGCAGGATGACACCGCAGCGATGCGGGCGGAGCCATTGCTTGCTGGGCTGGGATCAACCGAGCGAGCGATCTGCAGCAATGCTGCGGTATAGTCTGGATCGCCGCCAACATCGCTACTGCGGTGTCAGATGGCGCAATCCAGCCTAATCGCTGGTTGCAGATTGACAGGTTTATGAACATGTTCATAAACCTGTCAACCTGCGACCAGCGATAAATTGCAGTTGCGTTGCGCTGTCACACAGCACGACGCACTTGCGATATCGCTAGCGACATCGCTGATGCGTCACTTTTCGGCAATGTTGCTAGCTGACATTGACACGTGTGACACGGCCATAATAATATATTGGTGATCGCTCTTAATTGACATGCCTCTTTCTTTCCTTCTCTATTTGTGGCTATGGGTAGCCACTGCTGCTGCAAAACCTCTGGGGACATTGACGGGCAGCTGGGATTGATTGCCTCCCCACTGGTGGAGCTGATCCCCGGGGCAGTTAACAGTTTTTGTAAGGGATGGTGGACGTTTGGGTGCAGGACAGTGGTGCAAAAATAACTGGAGGCAATGAATGTTTCCTTTACCTTTTACTTGTTCGTTGCAGTTAAGTCTGGGGCACCGGCGTAGATGTTACTGTGGAGCCGGGTAGCCTGGAAGCAATCAGGAGATCCACCTAGCCAGGTTGTAGGCCTCCCTTCTGAGCTCTTTTGACCTCGCTGCATGAAACTGTGCTACTGCCCTCTCCTGCTCATAGTCTGTACCTGTATAGCAGGCAGCACAAGCCCTGTTTCAGGGGTCACTCCTCGGTGGAGGCCCTAGTATGCTACTATGCTCCAGGTGTTAGGTAGGCCAGGGTACCTGGAATCCGCTGCCTCCGGATTTCTGCTGCTGGGCCATTAGTACCTGAACGGCCTTGGAGTCCGGTTCCTGGGCGCTTCTCCTCTGGGGTGAGCTCGACACTGCTTTGCTCCCCAGCCTCCTTCCTCCTCACTCACTCTGACTGCTCTCTAAGACTCTGTGGCTTTCTGCCTAGCCCCACCTCCTGGCCAGAACCTTTATAGGAAAGCTCACCTTAAGCTGGGTTCTAGAGCTCCCTCTTCTGGTCTGGAGACAGGAATTTGGTGGATGCTGTCACCTGAATAGGGGACCCCCATCTTGCTTCCAGGTGTGACATCACCCCCTATGAGGGAGGCAATCCACCGTGACATCCGGACCTTGGGGTGCTATATTCCCCCCCTAGTGAAATTCAGTCCTCCAGGACTGAGGAAACACAAGCAAGTGTAACAACTACAAATAACTCAATTCAAAGTTTCAAAGTTTCAAAATGAAAAAAATTACAAAATCCAGCACAATGGGAAAGCGTCACTATGGCCTTAGTCCTTGTGCTGCAGTCCAGGATTTGTCTCTTCCTGGATGTTGGCGACTCTTGAGCTAACAGTGAACTCCCATACAATAAAGCCGGTGTGTCACACGTAAATGTCATCAGCGATCTGATCGCTGGTGATCTGTCACACAGGCAGACTCACCAGAATCAGTGGACCAGTGACATCGTGGAAATGATTTAAATTTTGTTTCCACGATGTCTGCAGGCTGGTATCTATGGTAAGACTGTGGGTAACTAGGCAGCGCGCGCTTCCTAGATACCTGGTGTATACCTTGGTTACCAGCCTTCTCCGCTCACCGGCTAGGGTCCCTAGTTATCCGCTGTGTACCTTGGATACCAGCCGGTGAGCGGAGAAGGCTGGTAACCAAGGTATACATCGGGTATCTAGGCAGCGCACGCTGCCTAGTTACGCACAGTTTACCATGGATACCAGCTCCCAGCGCTTGCTGAGAGGTGCTGGGAGCTGGCTTATCGCGTCTCCCGGTGTCGCACGCAGCGGTGCTGCGTGTACACTGGGGCCCATCGCTGCAGTGCTGAAAAAACAACCCCACTGCAGTGGTGCTTTAACTATGTCTACCTGTTTAAAAACCCATCATGTCTTCAGATTAATATACTAACTGCGCCTGATTTCAAGAATCCATGGGTCTTGAGTAGTTAGACATGTTTGCTCTATTTTCGACTGCCTTGCAGGACATCGCCGATAACTAGGAAACGTAACTCCCTTTTAAAGCTATTGGAAAATGTTTGTTTTTTTTCTCGACACACTTTACTTCTGGTAAGAGTGGGTATAGCTGATGCTTTTTTTGTAGAGCTCTGATATACCAGTCTAAAGTTAGTCAGGATGATCGTTTCCAGGTGCTATGACCCCAGTGCACCTACTGCCTGATCTGCAGAATACTCCTCACCAGGGGCCCGGATTCATCCAGACTGGCCATATTCATGAAGGTTTTAAGAAGGGGCGAAGTTTGTGTGTTTTGTGTGGATTAATTAATGATTGTAGGTATGATGCGGTGTGCTTCACTCCAGTCCTGCTTAGACTTGTGAACTCCGCATCTCGTTATCAATTTGACGTCGGTGTCCTTGTCCCCAGCTCGCTCCAATGTGACGGAGCATGAGAACACCAAAAAACATGTAATTTTCACTCCGTCACACTCCTTTTTTTCTTTCTCCACTGTTTTGTCCCAATCTTTGTAGGATTTCCTAGGTTCCTGAAGTCTCTTGCACACGTTGCTTGGTTTTTTTTTTTTTTCCATTCAGAATTCATGCAGTTTCATATCTGCAGCATGTCCTGTCCATTCTTGCATTGTTTTTTGCAGCGTTTTTCAGTGTTGAGAAAAAATGCATAAAAAATGTATGAACAAAACAAATTAATGTTATGCTGTGTTTTTTTTTCCTACCAACACTTTAGTATTTGCAGCAGAAATCTCTACAGGAAATTCCTACAGTACATCGTGCCCAAGCCCTGCACAGCTTTGTATGCTGGAATTACTTTGATAAATTGGGCACCAGATCTTCTATTTCTCTTATTGGATACTAAATGTATGTGTAGACTGTGCTAACAGGCTACCCCAAATAAAGATGGGAACCAATTGAAGAGGATCAGACAAAAGTTACAATCTAGGAAAAGCTGAAAGTTTGTTGGATTTTTCCTCGATCATAAAAAATTCTCCTTTTTACTTTGGTGGAAGCCTTGTAATGTGAGCTATTCCTCATGAGATCTTTACCAAATCAACCTTTAAACTCCGACCTTGGAACGGGCCTCGCTCCAGTGTCGACACAGGTGGGGATCGTTGAAAGACAGGTCTCCCCAGAAGCGCCAGCCATGGTGAGGATCAAAGGCATGGAATGTGTTTGTTGGGGCAGTGCGGGGAGTGTTGACCCTCAGGACTGCACACACTGTTAATGATCTCAATTGGACTGCCTGTACAACAAAATCATTTTTTCTTCTCGCTGGTGGGGGAGAGGCTAAATGTCTTCCATAACTTTTTAGTATAGTCATCTGCACCCTCTCTGCTTTGATTTTTGTACTTTTATTTCTGGCATTGTCTGGACACACAATGAGGGTCTGGAGCTGCCAGTCTCTGGGTGAGGTGGGTTACCCATATATTTCATGGATAGTCTGTCAGATACCTTAGTTCCATTGACTGTAAATGCATCCATATATTCAGAGCTTCTGAACTTCCTTCACGGGTGCGGTGAATGCTACAATTGCCCTAGAAACAATTACAGAGAGCATGCATTGGCAATAGATTGTTGGATATCCAGTCATCAGAAAAGTTATCCTGCTTCTTCCAGCCTGTCCTAAGCACATGATGAAAACATCTGTTTGCTCACCTGGGCCTTTCAGACAGGTGGTCATGCCTGTCTGCTACTAGTCAACACTTGACATACGTAGGGACACTCCTGTCCTGTCAAGGACACATACAATACTGTGATATTCCTGTCAGCTTTGAGGATTGTTAAAGGTAAAATCCCAGATTTGTTATAATTAAACCCTTTTCTGAAAGAAGTATGCTGCCTCCAGTCTGTTCTCTATTTGCAGTGTTGTTGATCTGTTGGGGAGAGGCTAGCTGTGAACGCTACGGTCTCCCACATCTTAGGTTCTAAAAACCTACAGAAACAATAGAAGAATGATCCAGTGCCACTCACCATCATGTTGGAGGGGAGCAGCACCGATGCTACACCCCCCCCATTCATCAGGGATCATTTATGAACAAAATATATGTGCACAATACTTTCCAGCTGCACGTGGGCAGCAATATTGGAATTGCTCCTCTACGTGGAAGCAACTGGCACCAGAGAAACCGTTAAATTGTTATATTAAGTCTGGTTTCACACTGGCATCTTCTGGCGTCCATGTGCTTCCAGCTTACACTGGATGCACCTACATCCATTTTCAGCCCCACTGACTTTCAATGGGGATGCAAGCACTTGCAGGGTGCATCCAGTGTTTTACTTTTTCCCCTGATCCGGCTGGTCATGGTTTTACATGTTGCATTTTTGGTCTCCGTGTCAAAAACTGTGACCACCCGGGTCTGGCTCAATGCAGATAGCATTAAAATAGGGCTCTATGTAAACCTGGATCTGGTGGACTCTGGATCCTGCTGCATCCAAACACAGGGTCCGGGTTTTTGGATTTTGAATGCCCAGAACTTGGGGCCCTAGGGTTGTCACTTTGAACCAGTTCTAGGTAAAAAGCTACACAAACAGAAGCAACAGAGTGCTCCCGTACCAGATCAGTAATAATACCGGTGCAATTCCATCATTGCAGGGGGGTCCAGAGGAATTTGGGGGATGAAGGCTAGTCTAATATAAAATAGTACCAGCTTTTGCTGTTAGTTTCTAGGGTGTTGGATGATTTTCTCTAATGGAATCTGTGCGTCAGTAGTGTTGATGTTGCGGATATTTGCAGGGTAAATTGACTTGCTTCAGATTACAGTATTTTCCTCCCCAAAAGTTGGCTGTGTACACTCTACTATTGTTTCACTTGCTAGTTGACTTCCTGTACCCCAAACAACCATCCATATTTTGGCCCCACTCGGGCGGTGGGAATACTTGTACATGACCGGGGAGGAAATGACCAATTATATTTCTGCAAATTAAAACAAGCGCAGCTGTTGCTCACCGTCCACCCTCCTCCCCACCCATTATGTGACAGGTGCATGCTTCACACAAAGAGTTAATGAACAGGTGTCTCTCCCTATTTACACACGCTTAGCTTGTCTCCAGCCCAGAAATGTCCTTCTGGTGTAATTATGGCCATGTTGAACAACAAAACGCCAGATTTCATGAGCTGTCTGTCAGTAAGTTTTCTGTCCAGATGTTGGGTGTCCGGCAATGCAGCCTTGTGTGCTCCTATCTACGGTTCACTTCTGACACCTGTCTTTTTTCCCCCTTCTACTTGGTCTCTTTTTGCTCCTTTGATACTGGTCATTTTACATGTTCCTCCTCTACATATGGAGATGTGAAAAGCCCTTGGAAGAATAAAAGCTTGCTGAGGTGTGTGATCTTGGGGTCTTTGTTAGACCTCTTCCTCCACCATGGTTTTATATTCTTATGTACCGTAACTTAAGGCAAGAAAACGATGGTGCTGCACATGTCTACATCCCATCCAACAGTCATGCTTCAAGCAGCTGTATCCCTGCTGTCCACAGATGAAGAAGTGGCTCCTTTTGTGCAATGGATGGACAGTAATCGGATTGGTAACGCTTCCTTTATTATTAAAACTGCAGCACATCGGTCACCAAAACAAATGCTTCTCCATACAACCTGTGGTCAGTGATAGGATTGGGTGTCTGGCTTGTAGGAAGAACAGTGATCTTTTAAAGGTAAACGATCACCAGTTTTTAGCCACCTAATCTGAGAGCAGCATAATGTAGAGACAGGGACCCTGATTCCAGCGACGTGTCACTTAAAGGGCTGTTTGCTGTCATTTTGATTAAAAAAAAAAAACAAAAAACCTTATCTACAGGAGATTATCATTGGAGGCCTATTAAAATTGCTGTCAGGTAGTCTATAATCATGAACTCTGCATAAACCCCACCCCCACCACCGATTGGCTGTCAGTGGACACTTCATAGGCAGGGAAGCTGCCAATCAGTGGTGTGGCCGGGGTTTACAGAGCTCCACCTTCAGAGAACTGCTAAATCAGCAGCAGAAAAAAGTGCTTTGATCAAAACTGCAGGAAGCAGCCCAGTAAGTGACACATCCCTGGAATCGTGTCTGTCCCTATTATGCTACTATTCTATTGGGTAGTAAAAGCCTGGTGACAGATTACCCTTTGAACTGTGCTCAAAAGCCTTGTGCTCAGAGCCTGACCTGTACATTACCTTTATCCACAAGACTTCACCTGGCAGAGGTGCTACGTGGCCCCTTGTAGTTGTGCCATTGACTTGTTCAGGAGTCTGGTGCGGTGTTGCAATGAGCTGCCTACATGTGCCATACACTGCAGTGCAGCTGTCATCAGGGCTGTAGAGTCTGAGTCAGTGTCCATTTTGGTGGAGTTGGATTCAAGGCAATTGATGAGTCTGATGTTTGGCTTACTGACTTCACAGCCCTGGCAGCCATAGTGTGGCACCCCTGTGACCAGGGTGGCCACAGGTAGAAACTGCAGCCAGGCAGGAGGGTAGACAGTTTGTATAGCAAACACCTCAAATCACATATCCACTGACATGGGACCTAACCCGGAGCCTGGGACTCTAGGCAGGACAAGGGGTAGTAGGGCTAGATATGAGTCGGTGAAGCGTAGTCATGGTAACAGATGAGTATAAAAGGGAGAAACGGGAAGCAGTTGGCGACTAGGCGGGTGCCGAGCAGCCAAGACCGGACCAGTACCATCGGGTCTGAGAAAACGGTAGCACCGACAGATGACTAACGGAACAGCCTCTCCTGATATATATCTGGGAAGTTACATGGGTAGAGAAGAACCCGGTGATCCCTTGTAAGACAGGGACACCTAAGGTTAGGCTAAACCAGAGTGTTGCTCTGAGGGGGACTGAGGATTCAGACCAGCTCTCCAGACAAACTGACGGGGGACACTGATTCCAGGTCTGTGTTCCCACTACAGGGTTGGGGGCACAGCAGCAACTAAGAGGACCCGGCTTACGCCCATAGACTTGGGAGGAAGCTACGATTGGGGACGAGCTGCCGCTCCGCAGTCCAAATGAAGGAAAGACGAGAATAAGCCTGAAAAGACTGAGGGGTCTAAGAGTGAGAACCTGTCAGCAGAGGGTTCAAGTGGTACCGGAGTAAACTGAGTAAAGCTGTAAAGAACTGTATTGTACCGTGCACGGTGTGACTTGGAAGATTTGGAAAGTAAACCCGGTGAACCCTGCTTCAGTGTTTGTGTCTGATTCCAGGTATTGAGAACAGTTAATTCTTCATTTTACCCTGTCAGGAGCTGTCCCGACCCCTGGCAGGCTCATCCCTTTTCCTGCAACATCTATAACAACCATCACAGACTTTAATTACACTACCCCAGGAAACCAGGCTCTACCTGCGGGGAGCCGTTCCATCTACAGCTGCCAAACATCATCCCCGAGGTTCTGCAGCAGCGGTGGTCCCATTACTGACAACAACCGTGGGTGGTGTCACGACAAATCAAATCCCATGTAAATACACCCCATTTTATTGTGCGAACCCGGGACACGGGCCGGACCAGGACCACCATGACATCCCCAGCAGTACCCCTGTCCAGCACCAAGTACCCCGTCCCAGTGGGCTCCACAACCGCACTGTATCTGTGCATAGCGCTCCAGTTGGCTTTGCGTGCCTGATGACATCTCGGCGGCCCCTGCTTGCTTTTCTGTTGGTACTAGTAGTTTTGAGCCATTTCCATGATCTTTGTTTCTCTAATGTATTTTTATCTCCAGAAGCGATGTTCTGCTGGTGTACAATGCATTCCGGGTCAGTTATATAGTGGGCGTCCATCATTAATGACATTTCCACACGCGTGTAACCTTCACTTAGCTCCACTTCTCGCTGTCCAGCCTTGGGATCCTGGAGCACAATCTGAACATTTCCATGTGCAACAAAGTGCCGTATAGTGGAGGATAGGATCATGTCGTCATGTCACTACTGTTCTACCGGATTATTAACAAATGTAAAGCTATTGTATGTTCTCATGAATGCCTCTGCAGTGCTATTCCTATGTGCCAGTGAGTTCATTACTTTACACTTACCGCCACCGTCTTGAAGGGGCATGATGAGAATTGGGTGGGAGTGTAAGCTTCTATGGGGAATTGCTTCTTTCTCGATGTTTTTCATTAGAGGTCATGGCTTTATTGCTGCCTCTTTCTTTCAGGTCAAGGAAAGCTATTGTTTCTCAGAGCTCCAGTGACCTATTGTCTCACATTAAATCTTCTCTTGTCCTTTCCTGGTCCTTGGTTTTCTAGTAGATGAAGTCGTCGAGGGCTGGAGCTTTTCTTTTCTCCAGCTTGTCCATAATGCCATGTACCAGATTTGCTGGTGACCTTAGCAGGCTCTTCTGGAGTTACGGTATATACCTTATATCATTATCTTGCAAGGTGTTTTCTAACATCTGTAGACTCTGGAGTGTACTTCTAAAATAAGATCCCTTACCTAAATCAGAGCTGGTTATGTGAATTGTGATTAACTTTTGGCTCCATTAATGTTACTTTGAGGATTTCCTATGTTCCCAGCTGCAAATTAACTCTCCATACACTTGTTAGCGGCCCTGGACCCGGCACCTCCCTTCCCTGATCCTTTTCATCAGCCCCCATCTTGTTCTCTTGAGAGGCTCTCTGAAGAAGGTGGGGGCTTTGTGAAATTTGTCATGGTCCCTGCACTTTATCCATCTTCTTGAAATAAAGTGGAAGGGTCCTGGGTTGCGGGGGGGGGGGGGGGGGGGAGATAATGCTCTGCTCCCTCCCCTGTCACTCTTGTTCAGACTCCTCTCACTCTCAATGAGTTTGTGAATAGAAATCTTCAGTAATTGGATGCAAATTATACAGGGGAGCCTAAGGCTGCCTGGAATTCCTTTGGGGGACAGGAGCCAGGGTATAATTAAGATGGCAAGAATTAGGAAGAACTTGCTGAAGGGTGGGACAAAAATTCATTTGGATTTTAATCCGCTTATTGTTTGAGAGGAAAGAAGTATTTTGTGGGCACTGGATACGGTTTTCTGGAAAGGGTTAAATGCCCAATCATCTGATTGGCACAACTACCTGTAATGGAATTTACATTTATGGCCCTGGGCATCTCACAACACATTCCCTTTAAAACTTGCAAATACCTTGCAGGTTTTTTTTGGAAATCGGAGAGTGCAAGTTCTTCCTAAATACATATAACCTACATGGCAGTCACCTCCTTAACTGAGGGGACTCAGGGTCTCTGCTCTTGTAAGATGGCTCAATCTTGCAGAACACCTTTTAAGATATGACTCTTTTCAGGGCTGTTATTGGACTAAAGAATGAAGTGTCAGTTTACTGTGGTCATCATGAGTAAAGCCTGTGACATGTAATGGGGTTAATGGACTCTATTCTATTGTTCCCCAAGTCTGCATTTTTTTCTTGCTTTAAACAAACACTATTGTTTCACCTCAGTCAGCAGTTTCAGGGCCATCAGGGCTATTCATAGTGGAGTAACAGAAGAGCTTGTCCACAGAGAGCCGGCGGCTACCACGTCAATAAGTAACACACTGTCAAAGTTCAGTGGTCAGTATGAAGTCACTATTCCCCAGCTGTCCCCATGTACAAAATTGTGCAAGCACGCACCTATTGTAATGGGAGGCTGGTGCTCCTGTGAAGTGAATTTTGCCCTTTAGGGTCCCTGGGAAAAGTAAACTAATTTCACTCAGCTCAAACAATAAAGGCTCCCTCCCTTTCTGATGGGCCATGTTTGTTCATTGTACTGTGCGAAGTCCATGAGCGTGGTCCTCTCCTATTGCAGGCTGAGGAATTGATTACTTGCAGTAATTATGATTAATCAGTTTCCATTAGGAATTCAAGCCATGACACCATTGTGTCCACATACGCATGTGGTGTCTGAATTGGCGCTCATCTATCAACTATCTACTTTGACTCCTCTACACACAAGTTTGGCTCTGGCAAAAGTGCATGTTTTTAAAGGTGCAATCTGTTAGGGTACCGTCACACACAGAGATATTGCATGCAACTCACTGGTTGCAGTGAAATCATGGACACATTATTACAATTGTTCTATTTTGTTGCTGTGTACAATGTGTCCATGATTTCACTGCAACCAGTGAGTTGCATGCAATATATCTGTGTGTGACGGTACCCTAAAGGCTAGGTCTCACATAACGATATCGGTAACGATATCGTCCTATTTGTGACGTAGGAACGATATCCTTACCGATATCGTTGCGTGTGACTGATAGCAGCGATCAGGCCCCTGCTGTGAGGTCGCTGATCGTTGCACAGGGCTCCTGACCATTTTTTGGTCGTTGGCCCCCCCGCTGGTCACCACACATCGGTGTGTGTGACCGGCGGGGGGCAGCGATCAGCGACCTGTCAGGATCCCCCGCCATGTCACAGCGCTGCACAGCAGCGCTGTAACATGACATCCAGGGTGACAAGCGGGCTTAGAGACCCGCTTGTTTACCATGGTTACCGGCACCCGCCCGCTTCCGAGTTGCGGGGAGCGAGCGGGTGCCGACCTCTCCTATCCTGTCCCTCACTATTCTCATCTCTCCCTGCTATTTCCCTGTTCCCTACTCTATCCCCTATCCTAAACCCTAATCCTATCCCTCTCCTTGTTCTAAATAAAGAAATCCCCCCCCGAGGCTCACCGGCATCAGAGGCTCCCATACCGGCATCTCTGTAATGGAGATCTCAGGGGTAAAGGACCTGTGATGAGGTCACAGTCATGTGACCCGCCTATACTGTATACTGTATAGTATAGGCGGGTCACATGACTGTGACCTCATCACAGGTCCTTTACCCCTGAGATCTCCATTAGAGATGCCGGTATGGGAGCCTCTGATGCCGGTGAGCCTCGGGGGGGGGATTTCTTTATTTAGAACAAGGAGAGGGATAGGGGATAGAGTAGGGAACAGGGAAATAGCAGGGAGAGATGAGAATAGTGAGGGACAGGATAGGAGAGGTCGGCACCCGCTCGCTCCCCGCAACTCGGAAGCGGGCGGGTGCCGGTAACCATGGTAAACAAGCGGGTCTCTAAGTGCAGGAGAGACCCGCTGTTACCATGGTTACCAGCGTCCGTCCGCTCCCAGGATGCAGGGAACGAGCGGACGCTGGGTACCAACGATCTGGCTGCCCAGAGGTCGCTGGTGAAGTCTTGTCAGTGTGACAGCTCACCAGCGACCTGATAACGATGTGTCAACGATGCTGATCGTTGTCGGCATCGCTGACACATCGTTATGTGAGACCGGGGCTTAAGGTCCTGTCACACGCGTCAATGTCGTCAGCGATCTGATCGCTGACGACATTGACGGCTGATCGCTGGTGAGCTGTCACACAGACAGACTCACCAGCGATCAATTGACCAGTGACATCATGGAAACGATTTAAATATCGTTTCCACTATGTCCTGCTCCCGCTGCCAGCCTGCTGGAAGCGGGAGCAGGCTGGTCTCCAAGGTAAACTGCGGGTAACTAGGCAGCGCGCGCTGCCTAGATACCCGACGTGTACCTTAGTTACCAGCCTCCTCCGCTCACCGGGTGAGCGGAGGAGGCTGGTAACTAAGGTACACGTCGGGTATCTAGGCAGCGCGCGCTGCCTAGTTACCCGCAGTGTACCTTGGATACCAGCTCCCAGCGCTTGTGAGAGGCGCTGGGAGCTGGAATATCGCTACTCCCGGTGTCACACGCAGCAATGCTGCGTGTCCACCGGGCGACAATCGCCAGGTTTTAGGACTGATTCTAAAACCTGGCGATCATCAACCAGCGATTTATCGCTGGTTGATTCACTATGTCACACGCGTCAATATCGCTGCAACATCACGTGCAGCCGATATCGTGCAGGCGATATTGACGCGTGTGACAGTCACTGAGACAACTCTGCATACTTGTATTATCTGAGGCTGGAAGGTAATGAGCGGAGCAGGAGAGTGAGTGTGACAGTGACCGTCTGGACATACTGGGCAGAGAAGACAGTGTTGGCGTCCAGAGTTAAAGGGCCGGAGTGCAGATGTGGTGGTCGTCACTGGAATAAGCAGTCATTCCTAAGTTCATATGGTCTTCGAGTTCTTTACAGTAGAAGTGGGGGACTAGGGGTAAGACCTCTCTCCATGTGCAAGGGGCATAGTTAAAGCAAACTAATGGGTGTGACAGTCTTAGGTGGTGGGTGTGGTGACATATACTTCCGCGCACTAAAATTGATTATGCAAGGGGGGTTCTCCCCCCTATACCCTCCCTTGCCATGGGGTCTTACCCACAGACCCCGCTTCTGTTAGAGAACTCCATCCCTGCTTTTAGTAGAAAGAACTGCATAACTACAGTCTTAGTTTGGGGCAGTCATACCCACCACATCTGCGCTCCCACCCATTTAACTCCAGGCGCTTTGGCACATCCATGGTTTCCGCTCCCAGTCTCTTCTCCACCTAGTATGTCCGGGCAGTCACACTCACTCTCTCCACTCTGCCCTCTCTTCCAGGGTGGTTACAGCCGTCGATAATACAGGTATGCCGACAACTCTAAGGTGATGGTTAACAAAAGAACTGGTGAAGCCGGGGGCCCAAGTGCTCATAAGACCCAATGATAGCTGCGTTTGACACTGATTTTACTCCAATTTATAGGGGCATAACTAAATCTAATGTCCAATTCTGCAGTTAAAGGGAACCTGTCACCTAATTTTACCTCTTTCTGCTAACACTACCTGTCCCTGCAACTTCCTAGCTCATCCCTAACCATCCTTGTCTGACCTAAACCTGCACTGTAAAGATGAAAATGAGTTATATACTTACATGTAGTCTGCTTCTGGAGACTGAAAGGGCGGACTCCGGGGTTCCATTCTCCCCTCCTCGCTTGTTTTCTGCACGCCCCGCTGGGCGTCATCATTGTATTTTGTTCTTCCTCCCACTTTAAATTTGCCTCAATTTCTACTGTGAAGAGCGGGGCTGGAATGTCACATCTGGCCCGATGCATTGAGGCCTTATGACTTCAACAGCTCGGCTCCAATAAGCGCACTGCGCATGCGCTGCTGCCGAGCCATACCACGTGATCAGTCCCCACAATGCACCAGGCCAGATGGGACGTTGCGGCCCCGCTCTTCATAGTAGAAAATGAGGCAGCAAATTTAAAATATTTAAAATAGAGGAACGAAGAATAATGATGCCCAGCGGGGCGTGCAGAAAACAAGTGAGGAGGGGAGACCGGGGCCCGCCTTTTCAGTCTCCAGAAGCAGACCACATGGAAGTATATAACTCATTTTCTTAATCTTTACAGTGCAGGTTTAGGTCGAGAGGGATGGTTAGGAATCTGCTAGGAAGGTGCAGGGACAGGTATTGGTAGCAGAGAAGGGGTAAAATGAGGGGACTGTTCCCTTTAATTTGGTAGAGAGTTTGTCCAATTAAACAGTGAAGGAAAAATGAAGTCAAATGTTAGTGCTGTGTTATTACTTGTGTATTTGCAAATTGGTCACATAGGACCTGTAAATCATGAATTATAGCGAATATTTGGTTACGCCATTGCCCTACAGTGGGCTTCCCTGTGTCTTCTGTGTGCCATTAGATGCTATAGCATATGGAGTTGACTCCTGGCCTGATCTACCTGCGGCTTTCTGGTTTCTGAATGTTTTCAAAAGAATTTCCTTTGTTTGTGCCCAGGAGCGGTACCCTCCCTCACTGCGGGAACTCCGCTCCCATGCAGGGAATGAGGTAATAGGGTGGGCCGCAGTTAGGGTCTTTTCATTGCATAGGAGGAGGAAGACATGAGCAGAAAGAAGTTTACTTGACAGGAAATGACAGTAAAGGAACAAAAAAGCCCTGAGCTGTGTGACTGACAGGCCCGGCTTTTAATTGGCGCTAGAAAGGAGACAATGAGCCTCAAGTTCTGTTGTCTGGTGCAGGCAGGAGATCCTAACGGAAAATGGGGCCTACTGGGCCTTAACCCTTGCAACATCAAGGAGTATCTGCTCTTTTAGTGCAGGGAGCACCTAATACTTGGATGTTTCTGGGATAACATGGGTGGGCAGGACCCATTTCTAGCCTTGATGTTTGCTATGAAGGAGGCTAGTTGTGTTCTGTCAGGTTTTCGACAGTCTCATTGACGTGACTTGTCTTCTAATCTGTGTGTGTGTGTAGTGTACCTTGTGAACGGTTGGGGAGACTGGTGTGGGTGCTTTTTCTGTATAGATTATGTGTGAACACAGTAAAGCCCCAGCCATGTCATTAGTGATGGTCACCTATGACTTGCACTGTGGGCGGTAATGGGGGTAATGGGCAACGTGACCCCAATCCTGCAGGTTTGTGTTTTTGGTCACTTACTGCAATGCAAGCATATTCCCCATTTTTAAGAGATCTTCATGCTGTGGGTAAAGGTACCGTGTAATCCAAGCCCAAAATCAGAGGGCGACAGCGGGCCATGATTGGGGAAGTTGCCTTTGCAATAATAAGTGATTTTTGGAGCCATTTTCTGCTCTGGCCCATTGTTAGAGAGGCGTTTTTTTCTAGTTTTTCATTCATTCTCTGAGGTGAGAAGCCAGTGATCAGGAGGACATGGAGATATTGGGGAAGGGGGGCAGTGGGGTAGGATGGAGGGTGACGGAGCAAAGGTTGCCATAGAAACAGGTTTCTGCCTCACTGGTGAATCTTGTAAATCCATTTAGAGAGCAGAAAGTGGGTGTGAGGAACGCACATCAATGGAGGCCGGTGTGTGAAACACAAGAGGGCTTAAGTGTGTCTGTGAGGGGGAAGCCACGTGAATAAGCACAGGGAATACAGGCACAAAGAGCTCTGCCTGTCCCTTGTCTTGGGCAGTCCATTAAGAGTCACCCTTTAACCCCCGACAATAGAGCTATACTTGTCTCAAGTATATAGGCTGGCTCGTTTCCCCCATACTGGCCTCTGGGTGGAGTTTTTTTTAATTATCAGGGCTGGGGGTTTGGTTCTCACAGTATGGCTTCTCTCCACCCCAGCCATGTACCCCCTGCCCCATCACTGGAGATCCAGTGTCTGCTCGTCCTTTATCCGCACTTTCTATAGTGGAGCTCAGTGTTTGAGCCGTTCGTCCCTTGAACATGATCAGTATTACGTCATGATATGGAGCTTCACTATTCATCCTTGGGCTCGCTGGGCAAGATGTCTTCCCATGTAATTAACCCAAACTGTGCCAGAGGAGATGCACACCAGGGTTAGCCTTAGCTTTTTGGGTTCTTTTACTCCATATGACAGCACTTAACATGTATTGTCATGTAGGAAACCAAACAGTTGCTGTATAAACTCTGCAATATTCCCATATTTACGGAGTCCAGCGCTGATGCATGACATGATGGCTGACTCTACAGTTGTACAGGCTCGTACTTCTATTTTGAGGGATGCTTGTCTGAAACAGTCTGATCTGATCACAAAAGTAAATAGGACAAATCTTAAAGGGAATCTGTCATCAGCTTTTTGCCATCTAATCTGAGAGCAGCATAATGTAGGGCCAGAGATCCTGATACCAGTGATGAATCACTTACAGCCACTAAGTGTAGTTCTGATAAATTACTGTTTAATCAGCAGGAGATTATCATTACAGGACCATTTGTCCTTCTGCCAGATAGTCCAGTATATTCATGAACTGCTAAATCTGCAGCGGAGAAAAACAGTAATTTTCACAAAATGACAGCAAGCAGCCTAGTAAGTGATAAATCGCTGGAATCAGGGTCTCTCTACTCTATGCTTCTCTCAGATTGGATGGCAAAAACCTGCTGACAGGTTCCCGTTAAATGCTGTGGGACAATATTTTTGCTGATATGTTGTGTGGCTCAGTGATTGGCATTTTTGCAGCTCCAGGTCCCACAAAGGCGGCCTTCACACGGTGCAATATCTTGAACGATATCGTTTAAGTGATCTGCTTTTTGATCGCTTAAGCGATATCGTTTGTGCATCGCTACGTGCGATCAAGCGATTTTACAATGTAAAATCGCTTGATCGTTACATCGCAGATATGAGAGCCGGAGCTCATATCAAGCGATCATCGCTTGTTCAATCTGCTTCATCGTGTTGTGTGACACCATGATGATCCATCTCCCAGCGGCAGAGCCTATGCTGGGAGATGGTATCTATGGTAAACGTCGGGTTACTAAGCGATGCGCGGCGCCTAGTAACCCGATGTGTACCATAGTTACCAGCGATCTCGCTGCTCCACATCGCTGGTGAGTCTGTCTGTGTGACAGCTCACCAGCGATGTGAACGATATTGTTAGCGATCGCGCGTGATCGCTTACAATATCGCTAGCGATATGGAAGCGTGTGACGGCCGCCAAAGGACGATATCTAAAAGTAAGGAGTTTGTATGTTGTCCAATATCCTCCATAATCCAAGGACATTCTGATGGGAAATGTAGATTGTGAGCCCCGATGTGGACAGTGATGGCGTGTAAGGCGCTGCAGAATATGATGGTGCTATGTAAGTAAAACCGAAGACTAAACTAGCCCTATCGTACACCAAGTATCATCAATCCAAAGTTCTCAAGCTCTCCCACCTCCAATCCTCCATATTGTGTCTTCAGTACCTACAGATGGAGTAAAGTGCATGTGACTGTAGGTGATGGTCCAGTATACAAAGTACCCTGGAGCTTATATAAGGGGCTAGGAAAGGTCTTCTGAGTGGTGAAATTTGCAAGAGAAAATGAGTAGGACATATAGCAAGTGTACAGGGTCCTAGTGATTTGTGAAGTGCAGCGTTGGATGATTGTGCCAATAAGAGGCATTTCTGACACCAGGAATGCTGATGGTGAACACTTAATTCCCCATAACATAACAACGTTGTAAAATGTGTCAGAAGTCGCCCTGCAGTTTGTAGACAATAGACCCTGACTTTACATCTGGGCGTCTGTCTACAGTAAAGGGCATCTCTCCTGCTCCATTCTGCTTAGGGATTTTTTTCCTTTTTAGATGATGGAAATAGTGCATGCTTGGCACACCTAGCGCAGGCTGCGTCCTGTCTCCACAAAGCTCATTAAACTATTTAATAATGCTTTTTTTTGCTCTCCCCCTTCATTTAATCGTCAAGCTTCTTTCTTTTTTGTGCATCGACAAGATATTAAGCTGCCGGTTACGTTGGCGGTTATACAAATTCAGTCTTATAATTGAGGAGAAGATCCATTTCCAGGTTTTAACCAATACTTTTATTGATTGAATACTTGGCATTATTACATATAGATGAATATCAATGGAAAAAAAGGAAAATGTACCAAGCTGGCACCAGATGTTGTAAAGCAATCAGATATGGACTGTGAAGATGGCCCAATTATACTGATGATTGAGAACGGCTTTTTAATGCTAATATTGATTTTAATACTTTTCCATAATCTTTGGGGGTAAAGTTACTAGAGGTATCCAGGGCTGTGGAGTCAGTAAGCCAAACCTCCTACTCTAACAATATGGATGCATTGACTCCACAGCCCTGGTGCCATCTTAACATTATGGCGTCTTGACACTTTCTGGTATTTACGTTCATTCCAAGCCTTTACTGAAGATAATGCCCCCCTACCATATGGAGGTCTCGGCATACTCCATTGTCTGGTTGGCTTAGCCCCGTTTTTCCATGGCTATCTGCTGTATCTTGTGTTGGATGGAGTCGTGGTTGTCCGGCATCAAGTGACATTTTTTGCATAGTCCAAATTTAGCTGAACATTCAGCCGAGCCGTGTGTCG
The DNA here is from genome assembly GCA_033576535.1 of Allobates femoralis. Classification (NCBI taxonomy): domain Eukaryota; kingdom Metazoa; phylum Chordata; class Amphibia; order Anura; family Aromobatidae; genus Allobates; species Allobates femoralis. Next base: position 60,813,322 of record JARQOC010000008.1, on the reverse strand, counting down.
TCCCAGAGGGAATAAGACGAGCATGTGTTACTAAATATTGATTGTCATTTCCTTTGTCATTTCAATGTTCTGCTTAGTGACTTTTCCCTCTGGAGAGTAATCAACAATTGTTACAATGACATTCATTGGCAGATTTAATATTTTTGTAAGGGTTGTAAACGAAGCAGAACATATCAGGTAATTTATTATTAGGGTCACTATTACATAGTCATGGAAGGCATTTCACTGTAGTGTATACAGACTGCTCAAGTGTCCAGCCTACATGGCCTTCATAGACCTCAGCAAACAACTTGGAACCTGCTGTCGTCACAATTTGGCATGTTAAGTGAAGGGTCTGGCCATAATTGGGCTGTTATACAGGTTAAAGGGGAACTCCAGTGAGAGAAATTTTAGTACAGTTCCTGTCCTGCTACATGATGAAGCAGAGCTGTACACTGCAGTTCTAGGATATATCTTTTATAAATCAATAAAATCATACCTGCTAGTCAGCTCTGACCCCCTCAGTGTGTCTGGGGTGTGGATGCTGGGAGTTGCAGGATCATCCTACATTCCAGCCCGCAGCACCCTCACAATTCTGTATAGAGAGGGGGCGTGGCCGCCAACCTCATTCTCCCCTACAGTCCTGTCCCTGATATACCATCCTATGTGACAGGGGGATCCAGGCTTTAAACAGCAATCATGTCACCAAGCAGATACAAATACATGTGAGTCAGTCGACAGGGTAGGGGGTACTTGGATACCGGGACAGGTTGCTACTACAGTGGGGATCACGGCTGGTCGGGTCCCAGTCCAGTGCCCTGGACATTCAATGGCTGAGGGGAAAACTATTTGGAATGGGGAATTATTATATGTGACGCCATCTGTGGTACCTGGTAGTGTAGTTACCAGCTCTGCAGCCAGCCGCTGAGGTGATGGTGACGCAGCTTTGGGTAGTACAGCTCCCCACAGGTGGAGCTTTACCTCAGGGCAGCGGGGTGGATGAGGAGAGTAGTAGTCCTTTGCTCTGTGTAAGTTCTCCAGGCATCAACTTCCTGTTTGTGGCACATAAGTATATTGGGAGGGGGAAAATTTTCCAGATGGGTGGTGACCATGGTGGCCATTTTGAAGTCGGCCATTTTGGATCCAACTGTTTTTTTTTTTTTCAATGGGAAGATGGTCATGTGACACATCAAACGTATTGAGAATTTCATTAAAAAACAATGGTGTGCTTGGTTTTAACATAAACCTTGTAAATACTTAAAGTATAAGGTTATGACCACTTATAAAATGTGTTCAAAGTGCTGCCCATTGTGTTGGTATTGTCAATACAACCCTCTTCTCCCACTCTTGACGCACTGATAGCAACACTGCAGAAGAAATGCTAGCACAGGCTTCCAGATCCATTGTTTCAGATGACTGCACAAAGTTGGATCCAAAATTGACGATTTCAAAATGGCCGTCACGGTCACCACCCATCTGGAAAAGTTTTCCCCCCTCCCATATACCAATGTGCCACAAACAGGAAGTTAATACCAATCATTCCCATTTTATTTAGGTCTATCCATATAAATGGCCCACCTGTACATTGTTTGCCCACTTGCAGATAAATGTATCTCTCTTCTTAGACAATGCAAAAGTATATTTGGTAAATAATGCATTTTTTTTATATTGCACCACTATAGTAGTACTAAAATCCAAGTCCACTGTCTTATACTCCCTTCTCACTATTTTCTTCTGTCTTCTCCATTTTGTGACCTGCTGACATCTCTGTGGAGCTTCATGGAGCTGCCAGTGTTCACTTTTCAATTCATTTTTACGGGGCCCCGTCCTGGCCCCGTCCTGGCCCCGTCCTGCCCGTCCTGGCCCCGTCCTGGCCCCGTCCTGGCCCCGTCTGGCCCCGTCCTGGCCCCGTCCTGGCCGTCCTGGCCCCGTCCTGGCCCCGTCCTGGCCGTCTGGCCCCGTCCTGGCCCGTCCTGGCCCCGTCCTGGCCCCGTCTGCCCGTCTGGCCCCGTCCTGGCCCCGTCCTGGCCGTCCTGGCCCCGTCCTGGCCCCGTCCTGGCCCCGTCCTGGCCCCGTCTGCCCGTCCTGGCCCCGTCCTGGCCGTCTGGCCCCGTCCTGGCCCCGTCCTGGCCGTCCTGGCCCGTCCTGGCCGCCTGGCCGTCCTGGCCCGTCCTGGCCCGTCTGGCCCGTCCCGCCGTCCTGGCCCTCATAAAATGCTGGAGAGCTGTGATGTCACTGTAATCATTTGTGTTTCTTTTTTGCTCTGTTCAGAGGACATAGACAGCGATACACACACTTAATCACCCTCCCCGGCGCACCAGCAGCACATTTCACCATGTGACTCTCAGGCTGGGTTACATGGATAGGTCCTGTCAGAACTGTACCCACAGGTGCTGTCGGTGCCCAGAAGGAAGACATCCCTGGGGCTTACTAGGATCGCCGGGGAGGGTAAGTAATGGAGCGTTTGTGGTGTGGAACAAGCAGCAGAAAAACGGAGCAATAACTTTCATGCTCTTTATATTCTGGATGCGCTATCTGCACCCCTAACGCAGCAGTCAGAAACCGCCGATGTCTCCACAACAAATTGAAAACTCCATTGACTTTGCTGATAGAGGAAGTGACTGATCTGTTTTTTGTGCAGTTTTAAAAAAAAACAAAACACTGCACTAAAAACATCCAGTGTGGACATGGCCTAATAGTGTAAGGCTACGTTCACATGGTATGTTTTCCTGCACTTTTTTACTCTCGCGTAAATGCAATAAAACGCCATTCTGGATATGCAGTCCAGCAAAACCTATAGGTTTTTCTGAAATCCATTCACATGTTGCACTTTTGTGCGCTTTTTTACGCACTTGCTTTCACTCAAAAGCATGTGTAAAAAGAATAGAAATGTCAATTCTTTGCGCTTTTTTCTGAGCGCTTTTCCTATTGCTGAAATTTTTTCTAAATTGGTTCAGGAAAAGAGCGAAGAAAGCGCACTGTGTGAATGCAGTTGCTCTTTTTGAGCTGTACATGTGTAAAAAAGCGCAACTGCAGAAAGCCAAAAATACGCCCCGTGTGATTGTAGCTGTGCAAATGTTAAAGCACCAGGCCAGCGGGTTTTTTTTTTTTTTTTTTAAATGTAATATGAAAGTTTTTTTGTGTGATAATTTATAATAATAAAAAAAACTTTGAAAACAATGCACCAGAAATTCATCAAAGGGGTAAAGTGCAGCTAATAGAATAATCAGTGAAAAGATTGTGTTTTGTTGCAGAAAGCAGGAGGCGTTCACATTGTGCAGTGGTTGTCAGAAGGTCGTCCCAGCACAGATCACACTAAAGGAACCGTTACACGCTACAATGTTGAAACTATATCACTGATGGCGGGTTTACACGTTGCGATATCGGCGTCCAATTTCAATGAAAAGTCACGTGGTTCGATCGTTGTAGCCGATATCGTTCCTGCATTATGGTGTGAACGTCCAATACGATGCAGGAACGATGTCAATGCGATATCGGGGATTGAATGAGCGTGCTATTCAATGCTCCGATATTGAATGGAGATTGGAGCCGGATCGTGCTGTGTGACAGCCCAATTCCGATGTGAAGTTCTAACGTCACCCATTCACTGCCATGTTAAATGTTCGTTCCTGGGTTGGGGGGGTAGACATCGTACGGACGTTGGATTCAGAAATCACAACGTGTAAACCTCCGATGCGATGCGGGAGAAACGTGCACTAAATGCGCGCTCCCGCGCCATTGAATTGCGATATCGCAACAATATTGAAACGTGTAAACCCACCATTACGATCTCATTGGCGCGCGGTCGTTAGCACATCGTTTTGACATTGTTGGTGAGATGTCACACGTCTAGATATCGTGAACGACGCACCAACGATGTAGCGAGCGGCTATCGTTCGCAAACCCAGTGAACGATCCCTGCTCATTGCTGTGAATAGGCGAAGTTGTTAACGACATCGTTATCGTGGTGTCACACACAATGATGCAGCAGGTTGGCTGATCGTGGATCGTTTGATTTCAGAACATGTTCTCAAATCTGTGATCAGCGATCAAACGATTTATCGTAGTCATATCTCGGCATTACAAGCAACAACGTACTAAGTGTCGTTTGAATGTCTCCAAACCCGTGACGTTTCAGCGATATCGTTTATGATCTCGTACAGTGTAACAGGCCCTTTACTCCTCAGTACGACACATTTTTTTGGCAAAGAATATTCAGTAGAAAGCAGACTTATTGCCCCTTCCAGACCGGAATATTGTCCATAACCTCTTAGGCGCGGTTTGTTTGTTACTGTTGGTGCCTGTTGTTTTTGATACCTGATGGAATGGTGTCAGGTGAAGCAGATGGAGCGGTGAATGATCTCTCGCTATGAATTCTTGGAGATTTAGTGGGTTTTGTTCTACTTTTCTTGCCCTGTTGCCAACTGGCTTGGCAGTCCCACCCCCTCTGTGCCAGTCTTTATGTGGCTGAATGGAGGAGGAATGTAAGCTGCATTACACCACTTTGATCGTTAACTTCCCCACTTCATGAGGGTAAGGGGAGTTGTGGGGACTTGAGAGGGGGGCTTGTTTAGGCTCTCTCATATGCAAATGACCAGTATTGAGAGCTGTGGAACGTAATGAGATAACACGGCTTTAGAGACCCCAGCACAATCGTGGAAATCCTAAAACAAAAGCCAAGCCGGGACGTGAAAGGGATTTGTCAGGCAAAGACTGGGGGGATCCTTGTTCTCCCCCTCGACACACACACAACAGATTTCTTTCCCACCCCCAGTGGAGCCAAAAGCCCTAAGGATATGCAGATTTTCCATTTTAATATTCATGAACTTGTCAGCAGAGGTTCCATCCTGGCAACTTTACTTATAACTTTTTTTTAAACCTTCCCCAATGACACTAAAGGAAGAATTGAATGACCGCCTGAACCACAGCGACACTTTCCATCCTGTGTAGATGGTTGTGCTCCATCAAATGGAAATGTGCAGATCTTGAGCTTTTCTCCTTGTCACCCTTGCTCCTTCTCCTTCCATAGGGATGCTGTCAGCTGCCTTTGCTGTGCACACAGGTCCATGCATGTCAACATACACACATTAAACACACGCATTTATCACACAGCTTGTGAATCCGGCCTAGCAACAAAGCATTTCTTGTTTACCCAACTCGAAGGGATCATTTTTCAGACCTCACAAATCCCCTCTTCACCTTTCCCATCAGAAAACACCTCCCTGAACAATAAGAAAATTGGGGCCTGCCACCTGATAGCTCTCCCAAGGAACCGGGCAGAGAGGAATGTGCAGAGCTAACTGGCTCCTGTGAGACGGCCTTTGTGTTCGGTGTCTGAATTTGCTGGGGGACGCCCTGCCGAGGCTTTATGTCTTTCCCTGGAGACTGCAATATATATGTTTGTGTGTAGAAATATATCTTTTCTATAAACCAAGAAGGGCTGAGACCTCCCTTGTATACAAAGTGACTCAAGCATTAACCACTTCATAGCCTTGAAGGCGGTGGCTTTTGAGGACTGCGTATAGGGCAACATTGTCGTAAATTGATGTTCAACCCCTTTATTTTTTTTTACTCTTAATATAATTGGCGTAAAACATTTCATAACCTCCTATGGAGTGAGCACCCAAGGGTGCATTTGGCTGCAGCAAGTCGTGACCGCTTGTAAGGAGAACGATGGTCGCTGCAGGAACATCACTCTGATTTTTGTGGTCTATTGAGACGATCCAGACCTTGCATTAGCGTTGTTTGTTGCCCATCATGGGAAGGAAGAAAATAATTGGCATTAAGTACAGCACACCGCTGGAAACATTTCAAACAAACTTTTTTGCCCATCGGGTTATTAGTTTGGTGCAGTCGGTGTTTTAATCCTCAATCCACTGGTGACCTGTGTCATCTTGTAAAACTTTCTCAAGATGTTAGATTTTAGTGGTCTCCTTCATGTTGTGTTGCTTTGTTCCTTGGTTTAGGAACCTGGCATTATACTAAATGAAGACTTCCATGGAAATGGCCTTTAATATAGTCTCCTCTTGTGTTTGCAGTGAAAGTTATGTTATCAATGTGAACAACGGAATTTCCGTGTCTGAAATGTGCATTGGAGTGTGACATGCGTGTCGCTGCTCCCTCCTTCTGCAGGTCACACTGGAAACTATGGCTTCTATTGGGATGAGTAACCAGATACAGCTGACTGTGGCAAGCATATGGTTAAATATTTAACGAGACTCGTTTTCATGGGAAACCTGTCTTTATTGTTCTATAAATAATATTGCAGCCATTAGGCCCACGATCACGACTGGTGAGCGGGTAATGACACTCTCCAGACAGTAAAAGTCTAATGATATATCATTTTATTTCCCTCCCTGCCTTGTGTTTCTATTAGTGCTGTAATCCAGTAGTAGAGAGCAGGTTTTTACCTCTGTGAGTGACCCGTGGATCGCTGACACGTTGGCATTGCCCCTGGAGGATTAGTAAGCAGGGCTCAGCCTTTAGGTTTATAATGCTTGTGCTTTTCTTTTTGGATTGCGTCTCCTCCCCAGGTAGATGAAGTAAATTCTTGGAAGTTCTTGACAGGTGTACAAATTGCTGGATTGGGCTGTTATCTCTGTGAGAAGCCGCCTGGGGGTTCAGACAGACTGATGATTCACACACATCTACACCTACAGGCTTGGCCTCCACAGACACCCTGTTCTCAGTCTTTCCTAAAATGCCCTCTTGCCAAATGCATTTCCCAGATAGGATGCCCTTTGTCTTTTGGGCAGTATATTGATGTTTGTAGAATGGACACCCTGCTTACCTGGCCTGCTTCTCCATCCTACCTGACCTAGTTGGAGTCACAGCGAGGTGTCTAACTAATGCTGTGTGTGATGCCAGCTGCCTGTGAGCCGGCGGCGTGCACACTCCCAGTCTCCCCACATGTTCTGTTAATGTTGGGTGATGTCCAAGTGCCAAGCCCTGTTTTGAGCTCCTGCAGTGGCTTGGCTTCTGGGCTCCCGGCTCCTACTTCCTTGCTGCAGGCACTTGATGTTCTGATTACATATTTCATCTGTTCTTGGATGTTTCCTCATTCTGCTCCTTCTCTGCATTTGTGTCTTCATGAAAGAATACAAGATTGAGGATGCTGCATGTTGGGCGGTGAGATGTTTAATGAATATGAACTATGAAAGGTGTGATGAATGTGGGAAATGTCTGAAGGTGTGGTGCTTATAGGGTGGCTGCTAAAGAAACCACCATAAATCTATTCTATCCTAATCTCTTATTTTGTGTCTTGCAGGTTTCTACCTGGAAAAGGCTTGGTTTTATACCCAGAGATTGGAGACCGTTTGGACATTATTTGCCCCAAGGGGGAGCCATCGCGGCCTTATGAGTATTACAAGTTGTACATGGTGCGCAGGGACCAGGCGGACTCGTGTAGCACAGTTATGGACCCAACGTCTTGGTCACCTGCAACATACCTGAGAAGGAATTTCGGTTCACCATCAAGTTCCAGGAATTTAGTCCAAACTACATGGGCCTAGAGTTCAAAAAACACCAGGACTATTATATTACATGTAAGTGCTTGCCACCAGGCCAGTAATGGGGCTGAATTGATGTATATGCACTAGCCACAGTGTTTTATCAGCATAAATTGTGTAATATGGTTTGTAAATGTGAACATGTGTAAAAGTGGCGTAGTCAAGATGTGCATATGAGCGCGGCGGTCATAGCAGGTCCATATGTTACAATGTGATCTACAAAGCAACCCGAGAAGTTTGAGGTTTGCACTCTTTAGTCTCCAGACAATTAAAGCACATTTGTGTGAAATCTGCCTGCACAGCAGTAAGAGCGCATCGCCAGCATTCCCGATAGTGGGGCTTGTGGCCTGTTAAGTAGAAGGGTTTGTGGAGTTTAGGGTCATAGTAAGGTTTATTGCAGCCCAGGGCACTCCAATAATTGTACACTCTTCCCCCGCCCCGCGCAGTAGTAATTGTATTCCTTACACTGTGGGAACTGAATGGAAGGCCTTTTTTTTAATCTTTTTTTTTTTTTTTTTTTTAGTGTAATTTCTCTTTGCTATCCTTGCGATTTGAGTTTTTTTTTTTTTTTTTTTTTTTTCTTGTTTAATACATAGGGAATTGTGCTAAATCTCTTGTATCCTGATGTTTCTTACATAATAATAATCACTAGGGTTGAAACTTCAGCTGTTACCACCTGGTCCTGTGCCTAAACTACTTTTTTTAAGATAAATAAAAGAAGTTATCCGAGATTTTGTGAGCAGGTAGTTGTTAGCTACCTCCCTGTGCTGCCCTGCACCGGTTTCTCCAGGCTCAGAGCGATAGATTCCATGTCAGCAGAGACATTCTCTCTCTCTCCTGCTCTGTTAATGGGCATCACTGCTGACATGTTGATTGACAGCTGGCCTAAGGTTGTTGGCAAATACACCCCGTGACTTCACAGGAAGTCTGTGACCACTCTGAGGGGACATGGCGGGCACAAATAGCAACTAGTGCCCATAAGTGCCCCTTTAAGTGGTCGTTTGTCCTTTATATAGTATCTTGACACAGTTTTCTCCAAACATGCAAATTTTGCTACAGCGAGACGTTCATCAACACACTACCGTTCAAAAGTTTGGGATCACCCAGATATTTTGTTTTTTCCATGAAAACTCGTACTTTTATTTATCAAATGAGTTGCAAAATGAATAGAAAATATAGTCCAGACATTGACAAGGTTAGAAATAATGATTTTTATTTGAAATAATAATTTTCTTCCTAAAACTTTGCTTCATCATATAGAATGCTCCCTTTGCAGCAATTACAGCATTGCAGACTTTGGTGGGTACTATTTAATGAAGCTGCTATAGATGAGGAGCTGTGAGGTGTCAATTGTTCAAACCAGAGACTCTAATGTACTTGTCTTGTTGCTCCGTTGTGCAGTGGGGCCTCCCACTTCTTTCTACTCTGGTTAGAGCCTGTTTGTGCTCTCCTCTGAAGGGAGTAGTACACACCGTTGTGGGAAATCTTCATTTTCTTGGCAAATTTCTTGCATGGAATAGCCTTCATTTCTAAGAATGAGAATACACTGAGTTTCACATGAAATTTCTTTTTCTGGCCAATTTTGAGAGTTTCATAGAGCAAACAAACACAATGCTCCAGGTTCTAAACTAGCTCAAAGGAAGGTCAATTTTATAGCTTCTCTAATCAACCAAACTATTTTCAGCTGTGCTAACTTACTTGTGCAAAGGTTTTTTTAAACATCCATTAGCCTTTTACACAGTTAGCAAACACAATGTACCATTAAAACGCTGGAGTGGTGGGTTTGTTGGAAATGGGCCTCTATACACCTGTGTACTGTACTTGCAGCTAGAATAGTCATTTACCACATTAACAATGTATAGAGTGTATTTCTGATTCATTTAATGTTAGCTTCATTGGAAAAAAATGCTTTTCTTTAAAAAAAAAAAACAATGAGCCCAAACTGTTGAACAGTAGTTTAGTTGCATATTTTTTCCCAAAATGCTGCAGAACTTTTGCTTTCCAAAGAGACAGTGTAAATCCCCAATGTGTCAACTTAACTCTACGGATTTAAAGGGCAATGTAGAACGTTTTCCACTGCTGATTTTATTTTTTCTTTTGTGCAAGGGGATGTAATTGTCTAAAATATCCTGCACAATGCCTGTATTGTAATATGCCGTGAAGGGCACAGAAAAGGCATTTCAGGTAATAAAGATTTTTGCAATGTTCAAAGTTAACAAGATCATCTTTAAAACCAACCATTTCAAGTCTGTTTTTATTTCTGTTCTTAAGAGGGTTTAACAGAGTACATTTTCAGCAAGCTTGTACTTCGCAAAATCTTAATAGTATGTAATGTGCACAATATTAGGATTTGGTGCTGCATGCTGGTTTCAGTGGTTGTCGCCACATGAGTTCAGGTATACAATTGGCTTACCCTATGGTCATGAGCCTGCTCTGCACAGCATAGATCGGACTCTAGTGGCACCTAATCGTAGGTAAGCAGATCGTATACATGTTGTGACCTCCACTGGAATTTGCAAATGGAGCTGAATACTGAGTGTTTGTATTACACACCATTGGGATTTGGAAAGCTGCACTGAATGCGGAATATATATTTAGGGGTGGACACCCCCTTTTATAATGCTTACACAATCTGCCTCTACTTTCCACATTAATACTTCTCAGGTAGAGACTCAGAAGTAGAGTGAAGACACGCTGCCCTCGTTGTGTGGCTGTAAATAGGCAGCTACTGCTATTAATTCTGTGTTCAGGGGGAATCTCATGTTGCCAGGCGAGAGCACTACATCGTACGCATGAACATTCACTGTGTATTTATTTCTTTTACTGCTTGACTGAGGAATGGAAAGACCCTTAAGGACTCGTTCCCTGCATGCGACACAATGTGTCCTATTTCTTGAAATAGTCAATACTTGATTTGGGCCAGATGGAGCGAGTAACGCAGCTCTGCTTATGAAGGAAGCATGTTCAGTGACCCAGTCATGCCAGTCTCTTACCGCTGGGATTTGGAGCTCACGGAGCATGAAATAGCGCTCTGTGCACGGCCATGCTCTGCTGTCTGGACTGGCCCCGGCAGGGCCAACGGGAGCTGTCTGAGCACTTCAGTATTTCAGGTGGAGACTGAAGGCCAATAGCTGTTTCCATCATGCGCGGTCCTGCTGCTTTCCTGTCACATCTAGCATTTCTCCAAGACTTTGTAACCAACCCCCCCCCCTTCATTCCTCCATCTTTTTCCAGCTGTAGCCATGGCACTGTTTGGATGGTGACTGTATGGGTAAGATCTTTCACAGCAGTTCTCATCTGGAAGCATTCTGTCCTCAGCAGACTCTGTTTCTATCCAGCAGATTTCTAGGTCCAGAATATGTCTCTTCTGAAATGTACTATGTCCCTGTAGTGTCATGCTGTGTTATGCACTCATAGATCAAGTATATGTCCCCATGATAGATGTGATCTGCTTTATGTAGGGTCTATATATACTTGAGACCACGAGAGGCACACACCATATGAGTCAAAAGGAGTGAAAGAAATTTGGTGCCACAGTCGTCCCATAATCCAGTATTCAATTTTCATAAAAGCATCATACATGTGCCCCCGTAGGGGGTAACTCTATACGTGTTTCAGGGAAGCTCAGTGAGTAATAGTGGTTGAGCCGCAACTTCCATTCCCATTTCTTATTGCTTCTACACCATTTGAGTGCAGGTGATTCCACATGATATAATTGTCGCGCCCCAGGCAGGGGGGTACTCAGAGCCAGGCCCTCTCCTTGTCCAGGGCTGCGGGGAGTCACAGTGACGTGACATGGACCCGTGGTCCCAGCACAGCAATAAAAGGGGGATAAAAATAGGGGATTAAAGTTTGTTTAGAAAATGTACGTGACGCCACCAGTGGTTTGTGGCCAAATGTTGCCACCGCTGCAGTCGGGTCTCCTGGGGATGTGGGGTTGCAGGCAGTGTGATGCACCCTCCACGGGTAGGGCTGTTCCCAGGGCTGCCGTGAAGATGGTAGGAAAAGGAAAAGTACTTGTCTCGGGTACGCAAGTAAAAGTCACACAAAGTTCTGAGCTTTTACCGGTTCTTTACTAAAGCTCCACAAGTCACCCAGTACAACAGTTCACACTGTACCACAAGTTCTTAAGCGGCTCCGGTCACAAACTAGCAGCTGGGACGGTTCTTTAACAGTACTCCCTCTCACCCTGGTACCTTTTCGGGCCTCGTTCTCTTTTTCCGAGTGCTAGTTATGGGCCAGCTGTCGCGGTTCTTTCCTGGGGACTCTGTCTGTTCCCCTAGCCCTCGTTTGACTGCCTTTACTTCACTGCATCGGAGGGTGGGTTCTAGACATAGTCCCTTCACCCCGCCAGTTAATCTGTTGGGGCATACAGCTCCTGGCCACTTCAACAGGGTTGACACCCTGGCTTTGGCCAGGGCCCCCGGTGTCCCCATTGGCCTGGCACACCATGGACCCCTTCTTGCTTCCCTCGGTACGCAGCCTGGGAGTCGGACTAGCCATACGGTGGCACAGGCCGCCGGGTTCTTACACTCTGGTGTTGCGCCCAACAGGTCTAGCAGAGTGTAGTATCTGCTTAGGAGTTCTGTTCCTTCTCCCATTATAGCTGGCCAGGAACTCGAACCTTGAACTCTCTACTTGAGCTCTCCTAACTTAAAGGGAACTGGTCACCAGGTTTTTGCCAGCCCATCTGAGAGCAGCATAATGTAGAAATAGAGACCCTGATTCCAATGATGTCATTTACTGAGCTGCTTGCTGTCCTTTTGATAAAATGTGTTTTCTCTGTTGCAGATTTAGCAGTCTGTGAATATGCCAGACTACCTGGCATCAGGCCAAGTAGACTGCTAATCGATAATCTCCAGCTGATTAAACAGTGATTTTTATCAAAACTACACTGAGCAGCCCAGTAAGTAAAACATCGCTGGAATCAGGATCTCGGGTCCTATATTATGCTACTCTCAGATTAGGTTGCAAAAACCTGGTGACCGGTTCCCTTTAATGTTCCTGGGTTTAATCCCAGTTCCTCCACCCCCTTCCTGGGCTTTTCCTCACTCTCCACCCTCCACTTGGTCCTTGCCCACTATTCCTTGCCTGATATGAAGTAACTAGGACTAGGGATTGGGGGTTGTGTTGGGTGTTTGTGTGGAGTGACCATTTACAAGTCCCAGCTGCTAATCCACTCTGTGGCAACCGGTCCACAGGGGCGCCACACAATGGTCAGGTCGTTGGCAGCAATTATACATGAAATATTCTAGGTAAGGGTATGCTGCCCTTTAGAATTCTATGTTGCTCAGCTGTATCTCATGATGGCTGATCAGCAGCATCAGGTTTATCAGCCTTCTCTAAACTGTCTATTCTCCTTTCTGTGTCTGATTTCCTTCTTGTATCTGCATTATCTTGAGTGCTTTTTGTTCCTCTGGAATGGCCTCCTTTCTCCAGCATATCCCCTTTCTGGATTCCATACACTTATCTCCCCAGCCTTTCTATGAAAACACAAAGCTGTGTTCAGCAGCTGATAGGCGAGCGTTGTAGGGTCCTGTGAAATGAAGCATTGACCTGCATTGATGTGCCTGAGGAAGTGGTCAGGACACTGCACGGTCAGCAGGACCCTGCTGCCACCATGACCTCCAGACACACACATGCACAAAGGTCAATTTAGGCATAATTTAGTAAATTTACAGATTGACCCTTTCAATGGATTTCTGTCTCCCTGACTTTCAGTGGTCCAGGCATGGTCGTCTTTTCCACTTTCCAGTAGCTGTGCAGAATCGCTTCTATTCATAGTGCCTCCAGTCATTCTTGTGTTGTGTGACCCCCTCTACCCGCTCCCTCCGCAGACCTCACATTGTGTTTCTGTGGAATGGAGGGTGAAAAATAACTTTCATTCCATCGGGGTTTGCTTTTCCTTATTTGGGGCTTGGGTTGAAACTGTACGGTGAGAACTGCCATGTGTGACGGTAGAGCTGGGAGGGCAAAATGATCAGACCGGTTCAGACTGTATGCCATCTGTACGCTACAAATGTTTTATGCAAGTGAAAAGTGCAATCACGGCTGTGGCGTCTGTAATCCAAACTTCCAGCTCCACAACACCTTCATACGCGGCTCATGTTTAAGTGGTAAATTTATTGTAGGCATTATTATGATACAATAATCAAGATATTAAGATAGAACATAGTAATCATATTTGGCACTTAATGCGTTGAACTACTATATCCAATTTGTTATGCCGGTTCATTTTATTCCAACTCCACCAAAATGGGCACCGGCTTAGACTTAACAGCCCTGTTTGCAATGAATTTGAGATGAACACATGCATGGTTCTAAACGTTCATACATGAAGGTTTTTCACAAATGCTTAACTATTATGTACGGTATTCTCAAGTTCCTGCATTGCATTAATTGGGCAGCATGAAAAATGGCAAGTTTTGAAATTGACTTGCTTATTCTACTAAGTTATTTCTGTTCACTTTCATAGTGTACAGCTCCTTTGCAGTAGGTCTGGGCAATTAAGTCAAATCTCCAACTCCTCAATTTCCCTGAGTCCGACAGCACCAGAATGGACACAGACTGAGTCCGACAGCCCTGATTTCCAGTGTCTGCAGAGTTCTCCCAATCAACGCTCCAGTCCATTGATTTCCATGCAGCAGTTATCTGCTCATCTCCCCATTCCTCTTCTCTGCTTCTGAAGAGTTGCAGTTATAAATCACCAGCTCTTCAGCTTTCACAGCAGGTCTCCTAATCACAGTCTGCCCTCTCTTCGGACAGTGTGCTTGTATAATGACAGTTATCTTCTAAATATAGTTATTATAGACTCAGAACAATCCATTGATAACTGAATTTGTTATAACAGAACCTGTGCTGGGCTTTATAGTTCTGCTAGTACTACAGTTCTTGTCACCAGAACTGCCATTAAGGTGGAGACCCTACCCTTCTAGAAACCAGGAAGTAAGGATTGCGCTTTACTGCACAAGAGACTATTTAAGAATACCCCCTTTAAAGGAAGGATATAAGATGTCCTAATGGAGCTTCTTTGGTAACTGTAGTATTGAAGCTTTGGAAAACCTGCCCATGCTCCATGCAGGCAGCAGAGCATCCAATGGCTCCATGAGGTCTTGGCCAATCATCTGCTGAGGAGGTGCGGTGGTGCTTCGGATTAGGCATCTGGGAATGCCAACAGCGTTATCCCTGGGTGGCACGCAGCGGGACTGTTCAGTGGCGGGTTATGTGCTGTAGTATATTATCTTAGGGAAGTTAAGAGCTCTGCCATTGTGAGCTTTTAATACCTGAGCAGTATTTCCACTAAAGTGACAGGCTCTGACTTCTAGCTATTCAGTTTTAATCCATTTTGTCCTGTCTGGCAACAATTCACTGTAATTATTACATTGATCAGCTGTAACGTTAAAACCACCCATCTATTATGTAGGTACCAATTACCTTTGACCAAAAAGCTTGGACCCATTGAGACGTGGGCTCCATTCTGCAAGAACCCTGACGAAGTCTAATTTTATTAAGACATTTACTGATGTTTCAATTAGCAATTTGAGTAGCTCAATGGGTTGGACTTGTTTTTTTTAGTAAATTCTGCAGATAACCTAATCATACTGAGGCTTCATTTATTTGGACAGTCACCCCCTTTATTTCAGCACAATTTTTATAGCTTGGTAGGACTCATCCAGTAGATAGAGGACATGGCGTTAGGGAGTACAAGAGCCATGGAGGGTGGACTTGGTGTGCCACAATATTTAAGTAGATGGGGGGGGCAAAGTAGCATCCATTGTAAATGTCAGGACCCAGGCGTCACTGCAGAATATTGGCAGGTTTACATTGGAGGTGGCACATATCCTGAGTCTGCAGCTCAATCCCAACCATTATTTCATTGTTCAGTACAAGCACAGTGGATGGCATTTCCAGAAATCCCATTCTCGCTGTGCTTTTTTACTCTGCCGCATCAACTGACATGCCGGCGGCTCTCCGCCTCGCCGCAGCATGTCAATTTAATGCTGATGTGTCTGTAGCGATCTCCAGTGGGTGCATGCAGGGAGAAGCCGCCCTGCCCTGAATGCAGATTGTGGGTACAGGGCGACTGTGTTCACCTGCGGCTACCCTCAGTCTGGAGACGCTGCGTTCATTATGGAGTATCTCCGGATCGTCTGCACATACCCTTACCATAGACTGTGCACGCTGAATATTTGCTTCTGACATTTTCTGCAGCAAATCTGCATCCTCTGGCAGAAAAAGGCTCCAAAGTCGCAATACTTTTGGTGCAAATTTTTGCCTTGTTTTTTTTTTGTCTGTTTTTATGATGGCTGGAATTGCTGAAAAATAAAAGGAAAATTACTACAAGATGGAGACCAGGATGGGGGATATTACTACAAGAAGGGGATCAGGATAGGGACATTACAACATGATGAGGACCAGGATGGGAGTCATTATTATGGGACAGAAACCAGGATGGGGCGTTACTACACGTATGGATCAGGGAGGAACATTACTTCAAGAAGGGGACCAGGATGGGGCCATTAGTACCAGACGGGGATCAGTATGGGGGACATTATTATACAATGGGGACCAGTATGGGGACATTACTAGAAGGGGATCAGGATGGGGACATTACCACATAAAGGAGATTAGGGTGGGGACATTCCTACAAGATGATCAGGATTTGTACTTTACTAGATTAAGCAAAAAATTCTGGTATTGCTAAAATGTCACCTAGTCCTACAAGCAATGCGGCCCCCGATATTAATTTTTTTCTATGTGCGGCCCATCAACCTTGCAAAGTTTGAGACCCCTGGTTCAGAGTATACGTGTGTTGTTCAAGCAGCTTTGATGAGAAGGGAGAAGAGATATTATTTATTAATTTATATAACGCCATTAGGTTCCATGGCGCTTTACATGAGGATAGGGGAGACTAGCACAATTACAATAACTCTAGACAATCAGGACATACAGGTACAGGAGATGAGGGGGCCCTGTCCACAAGGGCTCAGTCTACGAGGATCGGGTGGGTATACAGTAGATTGGGGGAGTGTCTGTTATGGGGCGGTCGCCTGGGTCTCATGGTAGGTTGTAGGCTTGACGGAATAGGTGAGTGTTTAGGTAACACTTGAAGCTTCTCAGGGTCGGAGAGTGTCTGACCTGTTGGGGCAGGGAGTTCCAGAGTATGGCAGATGCCCGGGCAAAATCCTGAACGCAGTTGTGCGGAGAAGGAGATGAGGGAGGAGTTCTTGGGAGGAACGGAGGTTGCGTGAGGGTAGGTATCGGGAGACCAGGGCGGAGATGTATGGTGGGGACAGGTTGTGTATCGCGTTGTATGCCATGGTTAGTGTTTTGAACTGGGATCTCTTGGAGGTGGGGAGACAGGGGAGTAGTGGGAGGACAGATGGATTAGTCGGGCAGCGGAATTGAGGATAGATTGGGGAGGTGTGAGGGAGTTGGCTGGGAGGCCAGTGAGAAGGAGGTTGCAGTAGTCAAGGCGGGAGATAAGGGCATGAATAAGTGTTTTAGCGGTGTTGTGGGTAAGGAAGGAGCGGATCCGTGAGATGTTTCTAAGCTGGAGCCGGAGGGATGTGGTGATGGCTTGAAGGATAGGGAAGTCAAGGATTACCCAAAGGCACTTGGCTTGGGAGACTGGGCGCAGTCATTGACTCAGATGGATAGTTTGGAGGGGGGGGGGGGGGATTTCTTGGGGGGGGAGACTATTAATTCAGTTTTGTCCATGTTGAGTATAAGGAAGCGAGCAGAGAAAAAGAATGAGATGGTGGAAAGGCATTGTGGGATTTTTGAGAGTAGGGAGGTGATGTCGGGGCCAGACAAGTAGATTTGGATGTTGTCGGCGTAGAGGTGGTACTGGAGGCCGTGGGACTCAATGAGTTGCCCTAGGCCGAGAGTGTGTATGGAGAAAAGTAGTATTCCCAGGACCGAACCTTGGGGGGATGCTGACAAGGGGGTAGGGAGAGGAGGTGGTGTGGGAGTGGGAGACACTGAAGGTGCTGTCTGCTAGGTATGAGGAGATCCAAGAGAGTGCAAGGTGGGTGATGCCGAGGGATTCCAGGATCCGGAGAAGAAGGGAGTGGTCAGCCGTGTCGAAAGCAGCAGACAGGTCGAGGAGGAGGAGGGAGGAGGATGGAGAAGTGGTGTTTGTTCTTGGCAGTCAGTAGGTCGTTGGTGACTTTGGTCAGGGCTGTTTCGGTGGAGTGGAGGGGTCGAAAGCCGGACTGTAGGCGGTCGAAGTGGGAGCAGGAGGATAGGTGAGGGGACAGTTGAATGGACGTGCTGTTCGAGTAGCTTAGAGGCGAATGGGAGAAGAGATATGGGGCGATAATTGGAGACAGAGGTAGGGTCGAGGGAGGGTTTTTTAAGGATGGGCGTGATTAGGGTGTGTTTGAAGGCCGAGGGGAAGGCACCAGTGGTAAGTGATAGGTTGAGGAGGTGGGTGAGGGTTGGGATGAAAATGGAGGTGTGGCTGGGAATGAGGTGGGATGGGAGCGGGTCATGGACGCTGGTGGTGAGGTGTGATTTCGACAGGAGGGAGGAGAGTTGGTCTTCAGTTATGGGGGGGAAGTGGCTAATGGAGGAGGAGGGCAGTGTAGATGAGAGGGGGAGTTGTGGGAATAGTGGGCCAAACCTGTTTCTGATCTTGTCAATCTTCTCCTTGAAGAAGGTCGCAAAGTCTTCAGCGGAGATGAGGGGAGAGGGGGGAGGAGCGGTCGGGCAGAGTAAGGAGTTGAAAGTTTTGAAAAGCTGTTTGGGGTTGCGGAACAGAGGTTATTAGGGATGAGAAGGCGGCTTGCTTGGCCAGTAGCAAGTGCCGTCTTGAAGTCAGTGAGGGATTGTTTGAACAGAGCAAAGTGCTCGGAGGTGCAGGACTTTTTCCATCTCCCCTCGGAGACCCTGGACGCCAGTCTTAGGTTTTTAGTGAGGGTTGTATGCCAGGGCTGCCTGTTGGTGCGTGGAGCATGGAATGTGAGGGGGACGGCTAGGTTGAGGGCGTTTGTTATTGTGGTGTTGTATAGGCTGGTGGCAGTGTCTGTCACCAGTGGAGGGTATGTTGGTGAGAGGGAGGAGGGATTCAGAGAATAAAGGAAGATCAAGATCTCTTAGGTTTCGGCGAGGGTGATCAAGTTTGCGGGGAGGGGGTAGCGTGGCAGGGGAGGACAAGGCGAAGGTCAAGAGATGGTGGTCAGATAGGGGGAGTTCCGAGGTTGTGAGGTTGGAGAGGGAGCAAAGGCGGGTAAAGATGAGGTTAAGCGTGTGGCCTTGTTCGTGGGTGAAAGAGGAGGACCATTGGGAGAGCCCTATGGAAGTGGTCAGGGAAAGAGGGTTGGAGGCTGCTGGGCAGGGAATGTCAATGGGGATTTTGAAGTGGTCCATGATGATGGTGGGGTTGTCAGCGGAGAGGAAGTGAAGTAGCCAGGTGGTGAAGTGGTCAAGGAAGGAGGCGATGGGTCCAGGGGGGTGGTAGATGATGGCTAGCTGGAGGTTGCAGGGGAAAAGATTCGGACCGAGTGGGCTTCGAAGGAGGGGACAGTGACAGAGGGGGCGGGGGAACAGGGATGAAGGTGCAGGAGTTTGTAAGAGTATGCCGACACCACCGCTATGTTTGCCAGAGAGACGGGGGGTGTGGGACAGGCTGAGGCCACCGTACGATAGTGCAGCGGGGAAGACTGTGTCGGAGGGGGTGAGCCAGGTCTCGGTGATGCCAAGGAATAATAATTTCTTGGAGATGGCGTTCGTGGATGTCTGGGAGTTTATTGCACACTGAGCGGGAATTCCAGTGTGTGCCGGGTAGAACAGTGGGGGGGGGGGGGGGCAGGGGTAGTGGGAAAATAGAGGGCGATAGAGACAGCTGACTGGTCGAGAGAGGGTTTTTTTTTTAGGATGGGTGTGATCAGGGCGTGTTTGAAGGATGAGGGGAAGATGCCCGTAGTGAGTGATAGGTTAAAGAGGTGGGTTAGGGCAGGGATGAGGACTGTGGTGATGTTTGGGACGAGGTGGGAGGGGAGTGGGTCGAGGGCACAGGTGGCGAGGTGATCTTCTGTCATGATAGAAAAGCTTCCTTTGGGCAAAGTGGGGTGGGCAGTGATGGGGTGGAGGGGCTTGGGGGTCAGTGGGTCAAAGCTCTTCTCTGATTTTGTTCTGTTTGAAGAAGGTGGCAAAGTCGTCGGCAGAGATGAGGCGAGAGGGAGGAGCTGCAGGGGGATGGAGTTGTAAGTTTTGAATAATTGTTTGGGGTTGCGGGAATTGACATGCTGCAGGTTTTTTTTCCGCATGGAAAAATAAGCAACGTTCACAACACTTCAGGAATTCTCATTGACTTTGCTGACTTCAGGATGGGCATGCAGATTTGTCAAACTGCAGCAGATCTACACAAAGAAATGCAGCGTGCTCACAAGGCCGCATACGGCACATTTTTTTTCTGCACTAAATTTGCAAGGAAAAAATAACATGTACACAACACTTCAGCATCCTCAAATACTGCTGGTTTCCATATAGGCATGCAAATCTGCATCAAATCTGCAATCTGCACACTTGCCTTAATATGAGGTAGCCAGTTTAAAGGACTTATCCGGCTTGAATCAATCTTTACAGTATTGGGCTACACAGATACAAGTAGATAGATGGTAATTACCTACCTGATCTGCTGTAAGCCCTTCGTCTCCTGTCAGCACCTGTCTTAGAGCGGTCACATGACCCCTCCTGCAGTGATTTTGCTGCTTCCTGTGATGTCACGTCCCGACCACACAGCATTAGCTTATCCCCCGCCCTGTACACAGCATCACAGCCCAGTCACTGAGTGACAGCCGACTCCCCTCTGCTAACCCTGCCCATGTGTGCTGACTAGAGAGGAGCTGTTGGGCAGGATTGCATGGACACTGCAGGTACACTGAGCAGCTCCCAGACAAGTGCCTCTGTATGCAGTGCCTGCTCTCGCCCAATTTTTCCCTCCTTGCACTTTCAGGTGCATTGCTGTAGGAGTTGCTTGCTGGACTGTGAGTTGCTTGTGAATGATCCTTCACTACTGTAGCACTGAGACACAGTAGAGAATGACCAATCAGGGTGCAGTGTGTGTGCAGAGAGGAGTGTGGAGGGGGCAGAGAGGTGTGTACAGGAGGTGGTGATCAGCACAGGCTGTAAGAAGGAAAAAAACACAGGAAGCTAACTAATCATGAAATGCTTGTAAACATCCAACATGGAGGCACTGAACACAGAAATTGAGGAAATGATGGTGGGAAAACAAAAAAAAGCACTGGGAGGCTTTTTTAATACAATTCAGCACAGATTAGCTTTTTTTAAAATAACAAGTTTTGTGGTCGGATAGGTCCTTTAACTTGCAAAAAGTGGTGACTAGTCCTCTTAACGAGAAGATATTGCTATTTAGTTTTATTTTTTCCCATTAAATATCACATTTTCAAAACTTTCTAGAGGGAAATTGAAGATCACCAGAACAGTAGTGATACAGCATGGCCCAGATTTATTGTATGGAAAATACTTGACTAAATTCAGTAAAACAGACCTGTCCGGAGAGCGGCACGTCCTTTAAGGCCGGATTACACATTGATTGTTCTGAATCACACGCTTTGATTACCCAGACTCCAAAACCATAGATTATAATTACATTACTGCCACCGTGAGATTGGCTTTAAAAATGGGAGCAAATGTCAGCGACTGTAATGTGTGTGACTGCGTCTTGAGTCTCGGCACACGAGTAGAGCGAGCGCCATCTTGTACCTGTGCTAAGAACCCGATGAACTTTCTTGAAAATGGTTTCTTTCATCTTCCAGTTTTTTTCTGACTTCTCACATATGAGACTGATTCCCATTTGCATTTGAGAGAAGAACAGAAGCCTTGGCCTTTCGGGAGGTCCGCTGCTTACTCTTCTCCTGCTGCTAATAATCCCCCTTCCATGGTCTTGCTAGTTTTGCCTGGAGCCTTCCAATGCTTTATATTTCTTTTCTTTCTACAAACCCCATGATCCTGCTTCCCAGACTGGGACCGAGGTTTAATTTCCTGTGTGGGGGGAATCCTGCAGAGATTGGGAGGAGACGCTCCCGTTAACCCTCTGCAGGCTTGGATGGACTGTGATTATTGTAATGTGCCAGACTATAACCTAGGGATGCACAGGCTTTTCTACGAGTAAGGAAATCATTGGGAAATTGATTGTGGTCATGGCATGTAGACCTTGGTAGCTCTGGGGGCATGACGGCTGGCACAGAACAAGCCGCCCCTTTATTCCTGCTGTAAAGTTGAAGGCATTTCTTCTAAAAGCAAGCTTTCTCTGGAGACCTAAATCATTCCTGAGGCCCTGTTAACACTGCTTGTGCCATGCCTCCAGGGCTTCAGAAAGTGTAGTAATGAAGCCTGTTGGTCCCCCGTAACCAGTCATGGGTTCAGCTTTTCGCTGTGGGCACAAGGCCAACTCTTTCTGAGACGTGTGGGTCATAGGGCATTTGTTTGCAGCCATTGATCTGATTTCTCATTAGGCTTTTATTACAGTATATTGCGGGAGCTCAGTGCTCCTCTGGGTTGTATGGATTTGATGTTCAGAGATGATTGTCGATCACTGCCCACCGCATGTGTCGTGTGCGCCATTCAGGGGGACCGGCACTCTGAGGCAGACCATGCTGTAAACGCCATTCTCCAGGTACCCCAACATTGCATGCCTACATTGTACAGATATATAGACAAAGGCCTCGATAGTTGACTTTTTTCATTGAAACAAGCTTGAAGGGAAACAATTAGAAAATCACCTATTTTTTGTTTAATTTTTTGGCTTTCATTTTTAATATCACAAGCTGTATGAAAAAATAAATCTTGCAATTTTTGTAGCTCTTCTATAGAAAAAAAGTTTTGATTTGGGAAGCAAATGTACATAGCCAAAGTGGTCCGATCCGACCCTATGTTTTGTATTGGCGCATTTAATAAGTGTGTTAATACAGCATTGTGAAGGGAGAGGGAGCAGGCGAGCTGTGACACTATCAGCGGTCTTCATAATCCTGCCACTGCGGATACCACAACTCCTGTCACCAACTATTGAAGCTGAAAGAAAAGCATGAACATGGCAAGGCTACTAACATTGGTGATGAGCGAATAGTTAAATATCTGGGTTCAGATTATTCTGACAGAACATGTTTTACTGTTCAGGATTGAACTCGAATACTGAACCTAATGTAATGGGGAATCTTCCAGATAAATATTTGAGTTTCCCATTCACTTGCATTAGGTTTTATATTCAACACGAATATCGGAATAGTAAAAAGTAATCCGAATAATCCGACTCTGATCACTTCACGGTTCGCTCATCACTACTTGTAACATAAAAAGAATCGCCAAAGTTAATAAAAAAAAATCATGTAACAAATGACTTCTCTCTTAATGGTGTTATCCCAGACATTGATTAACAATCATCACTATCGGTAGAATTCCTACCCCCACAACCCCACCCGACAAATATCTGAGGGTGCTGCATGCCAATAACCTGCCACTATCTGTGGTATAGAGATCAGTAAGCCGAACCTCCGTATCCTCAATTTATCTGTATCAGACTCCTTCATACATGGCTCATGTTTAAGTGATAGGTTTATTGTAGTACAATGTGAACATCCAGCTTTAATCATTGATACAGTAATAAAGATATTTAGATAGAACATAATTCATAATATCCAGCATCTATTGCATTGAACTACTGTACCCAATTTATTATTCCAGGAGTCTGTCGGTCCATTTTATTCCGACTTTGCTAACATGGGCACTGACTCTTGGCTCCACGGCTCCTACAGCCCTGATAGTGGCCGGCCATAGTACTTTGCAGGTGCTCCCCCCATACAGCACCATTCAGTCTCCACATGATGTACGGAGTGCGGTCACGTCTGTTGTCTCATCTCCCTCAATCATCTAATCAGTAGAGGTGCTGGGAGTCGGACACCCAATCACTTTGATCTTGACAGTCTATCCCGAAGTCCTGGAAAGCTCCTTTGATTACTGTTTCTTAGATGGATGCTAAGACCCTGTTCACATTAGCATTAAATCTTCTGGTTTATTCACTGAGCCAAGACTGATCATATTACATATTATCATATTGATTGTGTTTAAAGGGAACCTGTCAGGTTGATTTGTCCTCCCAGCCATCACTGTCTGTACCTGCAGCCTCATAGTCCTATACTAATCGTCCCTGTCTGAGCTCATAGCGTAATGTTATAGGAGGTGAAAAAAAGCATTTATACACTTACATTTTCTCATGTAAATGAGGCAGTGACTACACCATGGAGGATGTAAACTGTCTGGCAGGTTAATAGTTAACATTTCAGCCGAATGTCAGAACATGCTGCGAGACCTGATGTGATGTCACAACCATGTGACTATAATAGGCGGAGCTAATTCTCCATAGCAAATGATTTGGCTTGTATAGCTCCGCCCACTATGGTTACATGATCGTGACATCACACAGGTCCTTATGACTAGTGAGTTAACTATTACCTTGCCAGACTAGTCTCCAAGATGTAGACTGTTCCTCATTTACATAAGGAAATGTAAGTGTATAAATGCTCTTTTTCACCTTTAACATTACACTATGAGCTCAGACAGGGATGATTAGAATAGTACTATTAGGCTGCAGGGACAGATAGCTGGAGGGGCATAAACCACCTAACAGGTTCCCTTAAATAAAAAAAAAAAGTGTATTTTTGGGACATAAGTTAGTAGCACCGTAGCAACTAAAGCATCAGAACCTCTCTTTCCAGGTGAGGCATGTCCAGATCCGGCTTCTCCTTGCAGGTGTGGCCATATAACTGCTTTTACAGAATACCTGGAACTAGAAAACGTCTAAAGGGGGCAACTAGTTAAACATTACATTGTGGCATTTTATTCACTAAATGCTCAAGCAATGAAAGCTCTTGGCGGATAAATGGTTGGCTTTATTGTACAAGCCATTTAGACGCTTGCTTTAATATCCCTTTTGATGTGAATGAGCAGACTCCTTACAGTATTGGATAAGTCTATACTCTTCCCAGGCCCTCAGGCACTTAGAGGGAGGGTCTCATTCTGTTCAGATGACTTTGCTTTTCTAATCCAGTAACAAGCTCCAACACTGAGATATCTGACTTCATAAATCTTAGTAATTGTTAATGTGGCAATGAAGCCATTTCACTGTTGGCTGTTTTTGGTAATGCACATGATTATATTGCCTAGCAGTGTGATCTGTTAGTAATAGTCGGGTGGATAGAGATGATTAGTGGAGGGGACAAAGCACAATAATGTTTTGTCTACTTGGCTTCTTTTAAAAAGTTTGCTTGAGGCCAGCAGTAATGCTGTAGAACCACAAGTTTTAGGTGATTTTATACCCACCTCCCCCTTATTCCAACTCCAACAGATTTAAGCTGTGCAAAAACTGATTAGACCCCAAGAGATGTTGGTCATTACTTAAGGGGGTGTCACACGCGTCAATATCGCCTGCACGATATCGGCTGCACGTGACGTTGCAGCGATATTGACGCGTGTGACATACTGAATCAACCAGCGATAAATCGCTGGTTGATGATCGCCAGGTTTCAGAACCAGCTCTGAAACCTGGCGATTGTCGCCCGGTGGACACGCAGCATCGCTGCGTGTGACACCGGGACTAGCGATATTCCAGCTCCCAGCGCCTGTCACAAGCGCTGGGAGCTGGTATCCAAGGTACACTGCGGGTCTCTAGGCAGCGCGCGCTGCCTAGATACCCGACGTGTACCTTAGTTACCAGCCTCCTCCGCTCACCGGGTGAGCGGAGGAGGCTGGTAACTAAGGTACACGTCGGGTATCTAGGCAGCGAACGCAGTGTACCTTGGAGACCAGGCTGCTCCCGCTTCCAGCAGGCTGGCAGCGGGAGCAGGACATCGTGGAAACGATATTTAAATCGTTTCCATGATGTCACTGGTCAATTGATCGCTGGTGAGTCTGTCTGTGTGACAGCTCACCAGCAATCAGCAGTCAATGTCGTCAGCGATCAGATCGCTGACGACATTGACGCGTGTGACACCCCCTTTACTTTCAGCATGTCATAAGGATCATTTTAACATTATCTATTCTTTACACTGCAGCAACTTCCAATGGCACACTACAGGGTCTGGAGAATCGGGAAGGAGGGGTATGCCAGTCACGCTCCATGAAGATCATCATGAAGGTCGGACAAGGTATTCAAAGCAACTTGTACATAGTTCCTTACCAAGAAAATTTTCAAGTTTTAGTTTAGTATTAAAAAAAATCTGGAGACCATAGAACATTGGGATTTTCACCCTTGCTTAGTACTAACTAATGCTTCATGTGCACACCTGCAGTGAGTGTTCAGTTGGCCGTCCTCCCCATACACCTGCAGTGAGTGTTCAGTTGGCCGTCCTCCCCATACACCTGCAGTGAGTGTTCAGTTGGCCGTCCTCCCCATACACCTGCAGTGAGTGTTCAGTTGGCCGTCCTCCCCATACACCTGCAGTGAGTGTTCAGTCGGCTGTTTTCCCCATACACCTGCAGTGAGTGTTCAGTTGGCCGTTCTCCCCATACACCTGCAGTGAGTGTTCAGTCGGCTGTTTTCCCCATACACCTGCAGTGAGTGTTCAATCGGCTGTTTTCCCCATACACCTGCAGTGAGTGTTCAGTTGGCCGTCCTCCCCATACACCTGCAGTGAGTGTTCAGTCGGCTGTTTTCCCCATACACCTGCAGTGAGTGTTCAGTCGGCTATTTTCCCCATACACCTGTAGTAAGTGTTTGTCCCCATACACCTTTGCACCATCAGTGTGGCCAAATTTTGTTTCAATACAGAAAGGTGAATCTGCTGCCTGATATTTTTCAACTTCATGTCTTCTGAGAACAAAAAAAATAGCATTGTAATCTAATATAACAGCTGCCATACATATCAGGCTGCCAGCTGGCCTTACTGAATTCAGGGTAGCTGACCATTCTCTGTATATGGGCACCAATACTTCAGATATAAAAAACAAAATCAAGTTAGCTATGACAATACAAATGAGGCTTTTGACCAATGAACAACACATAACCTTCCATTATGTCAGTCAAGGTGCATTTAGTATCATTTGCCATCTTTTCGTTTCCTCCTTCTCACGGTTGGGTTCCTCATATTTCAGTCCTTGGTCTCCTCTTCTCTCTATTCACTGTCCCTTTAAGTAGATTTGGTTTTCAGTTCCATCTTTATGTTGATGATTCCCAGTTCTACACCTCTTCTCCTGACATCCCCTCTGCATTACTACAAAATGGCAGGTATTTTCTTTCTGCTGTCTCTAACATAATATCCTCGCTCTACCTTAAACTGAATCCGTCAGTTTAACCTCTCCTGCTTCAGAACCAGCACTAAATGGACAAATTCATAAAAAAACTCACAGAAAATATCCGAGAGCCAATATCCATTGCACTTAGCAGGATGCTGCAAGCCCCATTGAGAGGAAGCACAAGTGTCTGATACCGGATTCACAATCTCATACAAGCAGCCAAAAGCATGGGGGCAGTGACCTCACCTCCAAACAGCCAAGTCATGGGGGAGGTGATTGGTAGTTTTGATAGGTACAAGGTTACCATAGGGCATCAGTCACACAGGTATGTGCAATGCAAAGTGTCTGTGTACAGTATATTGAGTATATTGGTCACGCCCACACTATTAGATCAGGTGGGCTGCCCAGCGCTATGTATATACATCACATAAGGGGCCGACACCCCCAGAGGGCTCAGCCACATGCTGCAATAGATAATAAAGTGCAAAAAAAGAATAAAAAACACGATGGATGATGGTGTGAGCTGTTAGTGGATATTTTGGCCAAAATACTTGAGATCATAAGCCAACGCCAAGGGCCCTCATGCTTGAGTCTTATCTATATTTTCTTTCACAAAAAACACTAAATGGACAAGTTCAGAGAAAAAAAAACGCACTAGAAATAGCTAAGGTCCAATATCCATTGCAATTAGCAGGATGCTGCAGGCCCCACTAAGGGCCCTTGGCATTGGGTTACAAGCTTAAGTATTTTGGCCAAAATATACACTTAACACCTCACATCATCATTCATAGTGGTTTTTTTTTTTTTTTTGGAAGTTTTTATCTATTGCAGCATGCGACTGAGCCCTTTGGGGGGCATCTGTCCCTTGTGTGATGCATATACATGGTGTTGGGCAGCCCGCCTGATCTAATAGTGTGGGTGTGACTAATAGACTGTATGTAGGCACTTTGCATAGCAAATACCTGTGACTGTCACCCTATGGTAACCTTGTACCTATAAATGCTACCAATCACCTGCTCCATGGCTAGGCTGGTTGCAGGTTGATGTCATGTCTCCCGCTCCTAATCTACCGAACCCTGAAATTGCCATTTCGGTGTGTGGTTCTACTATAATCTTCCCAGCAGCACGCTCACTGTCTTGGAGTTATGTTTGACCACATGTGTAACCTACACCTCAAAAACCTCTCTAGAATTCGATCTTTTCTTACTTTTTGACTTTGCAATAACTGTTACTGATGCTCTGATTTATTCTTGCATTTGCTCTTACAACTCTTTTTAGTATTTGTCTCTTTTTTTTACTAAACTCTCCCATCCATTCAACCCTGAATACAGCAGCCAGGCTCCTACTTCTGACCAGCCGCTACACTGAGGCCTCTACTCTATGCCAGTCATTGCACTGGTTGCTCATCCATTAGAATTCAATAGAAGCTTACACACAAGGCCAGACGCAGTATTGCACTGCCATACATCTCCTCCTCCTGTCTGTCTACAACCCTACCTGTCCTCTCCATTCTGCTAATTATCTATAATCTGAAACTCCCATCTCAAAGACTTCTCTCGCGCTGCACCAGTTTTTGGGAATGCAATACCTCAGTCAAGCTGATTAATTTCTATCGACGATATGCATGTATTAGCTCTTTGTACCTGTACAGATTCTGGCTGGTGACTCTTTCATGCTGCCCTTTGTTACCCTTATTTACTATACTGATGGCCAGACCTTACCTCTCCACAGATTATATTCTTGTCTGCAAGGGACCTCTTAACTGAACTTTGTGTTAGGCCTCATTCACACATCAATGTTTTTATGCTAAATCCAGGAGTGTCTACAAAACACAGAACAGGTGTCAGTCTTTAGGGCTCATTCACACAGAGCATATGGGCTCTGTTTTTGGTGCAGTTTCTGCAGCAAAAAGGGATTTTTATTTTTGCAATAAAGCTTCACAATCGCATCATCCGTTTGTGTTGCTTTTTTGCTCCGTCTTCTTAGTGCTGCTCTTTTGCTTTTATAATGGAAAAACACGGTACTATTTCATAAGGGGCAGGGGGACAGACGCACTTTATTACCTTCCCGAAGGTCCGCGGTGTCCAGCGATGCGTTACTTCCGGGTTTTGCACTGTGCAGGACCTGCAAGAAGTCAAAAGGACCTGGCCATGTGACTGAGTCACATGGGCAGGCTCTGACAGTACTCGCAGGTCCAGTAAATCTGATACCGGGAAGGAAGACCTCGCCAAGGAGGGTAAGGAACTGGTGCATTTGTGGTGTAAAAAGCGTCACTATTGAACTGTGTAAACGCCTATCCATTTGTCATGTTTTAATTTTTTTTTTTTTGGTGGAATGAAGTCAATGGAGAAAGAGCAGCAGAAAAACAGCAGTAATTGTCACTCATTATATTCTGGATGTGCTTTCTGCACCACCAACACTGCAGTCAAAAACGCTGATGTCTGCACAGCAAACTGAAAATCCTATTCACTTTGCTGCAGACGCAGTGACTGATCCAAAAAAAAAATAAACGCAGCACCAAAAAAATCAAACCTCCAGAGTGAACATGGCCTGAAATCATAGCTTTTCCTGCAAATTCCACTCCTGGCCTTGGCATACAAAGACTGATGGAACAATCAATATTAGTGAATGAGGCCTTGCTCTGTAAGTCCCCTTTGATCAGTGCAGGGCGGCAGAATATGTTGGCGCTATACAAATCAGAATGATACCCCAGCACTAGATGACAAGTGGTGTAAGATGATTGCAGCCATGTGGACAGTCTGGCAACATAGAACTTCATTTGTTCTTTGAATGTTATTGGCATGAAGTTCTGATTTTCTACTATCTTTTGACAGACCCCAATGCAGTATTACCAGAACATGTCACCACGAGCCGGCCAGGCAAAGAGGCAGATAATACTGGAAAGATGGCGACACCTGGTCCAAAGAACAATGGCTTTGGAGAAGACCATGGAAAGCCAGGTGAGAGAAACTACCTTTTATGAGGACTTTA
This sequence comes from Allobates femoralis, assembly GCA_033576535.1. Classification (NCBI taxonomy): domain Eukaryota; kingdom Metazoa; phylum Chordata; class Amphibia; order Anura; family Aromobatidae; genus Allobates; species Allobates femoralis. The sequence goes on along the minus strand of JARQOC010000008.1, from coordinate 60,783,590 downwards.
CAATGGATTTTTGGCTGCATTTTCCCTGTAATCAGCCCTGTTCCTTTGATTGGGTTGTTTTGTTTTTCTGTCCCTCCATGCCAGTCTTTTTTTTTTCCTTCAGTTTTCCCCCTTTTATAAATGAGCGCATTTTGTCATTTAACCAATGGTGTATAGCAGGGGCATATGCCTGGTTGGTTGAAGGTTACATTTGCACATTTATTACTTAATGACATAACAGAGGGACACGGGGGAAAAAAACTTGTAGAATAAGTGTAAGAGCTGGAATTGGAGGAGTTAATCACTTTAGATTAAGACACAGGTGAACGGTCCTCTGTAAATTGACATGTAAATTGTCTAGTACATAGACTTCTGTTCCCCGTCCTAGTCATACTCTGGTAAGGTAGAAGAGGGAGACTCTGGGTGGTCGGATGCATGACCCCAGCATCCTAGCTCTGAAGCATTGATGACTACAGTCCCTCAGTCATATCTCTATAGATGATTTGTGGATACCTGTAATGTAGAAACTCATCACTGGATTCAGATTTTTCCTAGCAGCATCTTGAGTCTCTATAAAGAGTTAAACATGTAACTAATGATATGAATGAGCCTTGTATTGTCCTTGGGTTTAATTAGGCCATCTTTGTCTTTATTTTCTTAGCCTGTATTAAATGTCTTATTAAAGTTAATATTGTTAGGTCATTTTTGTTTCCTTTTTGCCCTCCTCATCCCAACCTTGCTATGTTTTTATATTTCAGATACTGTGAACCAGGACAATAAACCTTCCTCCGGAGGTGGCGTTGACAACTTCTTCAGCTCCAAAGTGGCTGTCTTTGCTGCCATCGGTGCAGGATGCGTCATTTTTATTCTCATCATCATCTTCCTAGTAGTTTTGCTTATCAAGATTCGGAAACGGCATCGCAAACATACACAGCAGCGGGCAGCCGCCCTGTCCCTTAGCACATTGGCTAGCCCTAAATGCAGTGGAAACGCTGGCACTGAGCCAAGTGACATCATCATCCCGCTGCGGACTACAGAGAACAATTACTGCCCTCACTATGAGAAGGTGAGCGGGGATTATGGACACCCTGTGTACATTGTACAAGAGATGCCGCCACAAAGCCCTGCAAACATTTACTACAAGGTCTGAGATAAACTGGGACAACTCCTCCTGCTCCCCATAAGTGGGATGGCCAAGAAAGCGCCAGCAGCACAGGCCAAAGGTCACTCTGCATTACAGGACTCTGGGAGACGGAGCAATAAGACTAACTTTCCCTACGTTAGGTATTTTTCTAGTTTGCCCCATTGTTCTGCTCCCTTTCCTGCCCAGGGGAGGGTGGTTTGGATATGCTCCTGTCTGCACTTTGCACATCTGCAGTGGTCAACCTTTACTTGACTTGCAAGGGCAGTCTGAACTGTCTTCCATGGTTCTTGTTGTGGAGGCACAATTAAGCAGGTAGTTACCATGGCTGTGATTATTCAGCAAAGCAATGTCTTATTTCTGGTAGTAGAGGCCAGGACGTCTCCTTAGTAAGCTATATAACATTGCGCTGATGCCTGGATACTACATGTACTGTGCCCGGTTATGAATGACAAATCTAGGAATGGATGTGCTGGTGGTATAGCGCACGGTGATGTGAAGCCCAACCGGGGCCACCACATACATGGATCCTAGGGTCTGTGTTTGGTCTGTGAGTGGTATAATTCTAAGTGTCTTGCTCTTGTCCAGTCTGAACACACCCTGGCTTGCTCAGCTGTACGTTCTGGGTGAGCTGTAACATGGAGCCACGAGCACATGCCCTTTGCAGCGGCACACATTGCGAGAGCTACCTGTGTACTCATATGCACTTAATTGCACACTCCTTTCAGTTAGCCGCTTCTCCACTGCTGCCCACTGGTTTCATTAATGTGAAAATGGTGAAACGTGGCATCATGTGTAATAAAATTGGGATCCCATGGATGCCACAAGTTGTATGTGCTGAATTCAGTTTTGCTGCAATCACCTGACGATGCACAGAAAACTCTTCAGGATAATGACTGACATCTATTCGAGCACCCTACCCAATGCAGCACCCTGTGAAGTCCTATTAGGCTGGGCAATCTCAATTTTATTTATTTTTTTTTTACTTTACCCTTGTCTCATATATTGTCTTTGAGTAGGTCTGTGCTAGAGACAATAGTGAGCTTCATGATCTACATAAGACTAAAGTATGACGTGACTGGGGGGAGGTTTCTCTTCAGAGTGGCCACATTAATACCCCTAACATGGGTTGGCATCGTACTACCTGATTCTGATTGCCATTATTTACCTTAATAGTTAATACTGGTAAGAATAGCTTCTCGCACCCGTAGAGCGCTGGCGTGACCGGACTCAGGAGTTGGCATGTCGCTGCTACTTTCTGAGGATGTTGATGCTAATTCTGCGGTGACCCCGATCCTCTCATAAATGACATTTCTACTGTTTATTCATCTACATCAGTACCGCAGGTTGGTACGGTGTCCACATACGCAGTATTTAGGTCAGCGAAACCTCCTGTTACATAGGGGAAAAAGCCAAGTTGGCATTAGTCGGCAAACCTGATGGCGAAGCTGCAGAGTGGTATGTACAGTCTGCTTATTGTACCTTGAGTAATTGTGGGGTTTTATTGCATACCTGATAATCTCTCATCAGTGACTGTGCCAAGGTGCTACATGTAAAAAATAATGGTGGCGCTGTAAAATATACATATATAATATATAGATTTGTTGTGAGTTTGTATACAGACTCACCTGGAGAGCGGCAGGCAGCCAGTCCTTAACCCTCTCAGCGTCCTAATCAGATAAGTTATATGCAGAAGATATAAGCGGGAGAAAGCTGGTGTGATGCGGGAGGGACGTCACACACCAAGTAAAGGAGATAGTGGTTCTTCAGAGCACAAACCTGTTTGGCTCCGGAGTGTCCCACCTGATTACTACGGTCTGGATCCAACAACCAGTTTGTGCTTTGAAGAATAAACCTATCGTTCTTTACATGGTAAGTGACTTCCTTCCCGCATCAGACGTCTTTCTCCTGCTTATACATGGCACTGATGGTGACGCCACCATTCACTGACCAATATTGTATCTGCCGAGGTTCTAATCAAGCATCGGTTTTGTCAGTGGGATCCTTTTAGGACGATTTCACCAGTAGAAGCAGGTAGGGGGGCTCCTGATCTTCCCGTGGTCCAGCGGTTGTCTCCTCGGAGGGAGCACACATGGCAGAGTCCTGCCATATGGATTATACACACATTAGGACCACCATTAAGAAATGTTTATGCAAAACTCCATTCACATGTCGCACATGTCTCCTGTCCGTCCGGTCTGTGCACTCTGCACTCGGCTTACTCTTTACAACCACATAGTTTTCCTAATGTTTGTCTGCATTTCTTCAGCTCCTCTATCTACTTCTTATCCCTGGAAGTATCATTACAGTTTTTCACTGCTCAATAACATGTCCCACCTTTATGGTGGTTGGTTGTGTCCCCCACCTTTTCTCACACTTCAGTTCCTCCTCCACCCCCTTTCCTAATAGACTCCTTATTTTTTTGAATGTGTAGCACTATTTGTATATTTGGCCAATATGAACCCACTGCCTTATTCCTTAACATGTCTTGGTGGTTCTACCTATTTGCAGACCTTTTACACACACTTTTTGTATGCGGACACATGCATCTACTTGTTCACTCCTCCGCGCCTAACACACCCTGTTGTAAATCCTGTTGTGGAAGTGGCTTCCTCCATGCTTAGCTGAGCGCAGCCTCCGAGTCCGGACATGTGCTGCATGTCTAACTTCATTATGACATGTAGCATGTGACCACATTGGAGCTTGTACGAAATCCATATACTCGTAATCACTCCAGTAACGTCAGGACCAGCCCTTTCTGCCATATGTTTACTGATCCTCACTCCCATGTTGACAGTCTGGAGCTGAACACTGGGATTGTGCAGGGTTTGTGGGATTGTGCCTCGCTGGTGTGTCCTCCAGCGTGTCTCCCTCTACTTCCCCCGGGCAGCTCCTGTGCCCTGTGTTAGTCTATGCAGAGTTGGATGTGGTGTCCTTTTGCGGCAGATTAAGGGCTTGTGTGCTGTAATGCAGCAGCTGTCTGTCTGCTGAAGACGGGCGATGAGACACTTGGTCTCTAGGGACAAGGGATAAGGCCTTATAAATAGTCTCCCAAGCACCGCACCCTCAACCCTCCACCTCGTTTGCATCCAGCACTGTTCCATGCTGATTTTTAGGTTAATTTTTTTATTTTCCCGTGTGGACCCTGCTGATGTTTGCAGGGTAGGCCATAAGTGCAAAATGTTTTTAAGCACATGACATAAGTACTTCTATAAAGTTCAGCACCCATCTACTTTATTTTACGGTCTCTGTACATATGAATTAATTTACATTCTAAATCACCAATTTGTCATTATTCCTATTTTATAATATTTTGCAGACTGCTCCTGTACATTATCTAGGTTAGGAGCAGGTCAGATGCTAAATAACTCTTTGGCTATAGATGATTTTATATATAAATGGCCGACCAGTCGCCTTTTTACAAGCCTCTTCCTAGTTTGGTGGCCGGATTTTTTATCTTCTCATACCCGTAGCAATGTGTTTTTATTTCGGTTATCATACGTGAGCCTGTTCATTCTCCTGACCTAAGCACCATGTACATATGTGAAAATAAAAGGTGAAATTTAAATTTATTAGCACCTTTTTTAATTTTTCAATTTTCCAGTTGATTTTTCTTCTGTACCTTAAGAGATTAACTTTGCTATTTTTTGTAAATAATGTGTTTTTGGAAAGAATACTGTAAAGCTGTTTTTTTGTATAAACTCCAAATTTATTTTCATTTCTTGTCTTAGTAAAAACAGAAAAGAAAAAAAAATATTTTTTTTTCAAAGCATAAATCCATTACATATCTATTCAGATCATCAAAGCATCCATACGTCCCACTGACAATGTATTCACAGGATAAGATGTGGCGCTGTGATAGTAGAGGAAATCCACCAAAGTGTGGTCATGTCATCCCTTACATCAGAGGGGGCATGTAATGTTGGCTGACCGCCCTACCCAAGATTTAAACTTGGGCCCCGGATCTGCCCCTCCATCGCATTCTTGAGATTTGGAAAATTAGTTATCCCAAACCTGCTGGACATTGGGGATCATTGACAAATGATCAACATTAAAGAGCCCAAGGGCAAAATCACATGACTGGATATCGGGCATATTGTCTGGTCCATGCTAACCACAAGTTCTGCAGTTCTTAGTCTGCACATTACTGTTTTTTCAGACTATAAGAAAAAATTGAAATAAAAATGGGGTTCGTCTTATAGGATGACATTAGCTTTCCTTGGAGGGCGCAGTGGAGCAGGGTCATAGTAGGCAGGGTCGCCCTTGGCTGGGAGGTGCGACGCATGCAAAATTGGATCTCATGGGGAAGGCCTTCAGAAAAGCGACACCAGAGGAGGATCCTTGTGCAGATTGAGATCCTGGAGAGCCAAGATGTCAGTCTGCACATGCGCCATTTTTCTGAAATCCGTCGACAGGAGATTGATGGCGCTTGCTTGCCCCACTGGTTCACCCCCTCCTCCCAGCCCAGTGCCCGCAGCATAGCCCCACTCATGCCCCCACTTGCTTCCTGAAGAGGTGACCCTGCCTCCTGTGACTCCACTCTCACAGTGCCCCCCTTACCCCAGTAAGCTACATTCAACCTACAAGACGGTCCCCCATTGTAATATTTTTTTTCTTGCTATTTTCCTTCTATATTTAGGGTGTGTCTTATGGTTAAAAATATACAGTAACTTCCATGGCATATATGATGCTGTCAGTTCAGAAGAGCTGTGGTCAGCCTGGAAAGTCCAGCCACTGTGTAAATAGGCTCAAAGGCTTTATTTGGCTGTTGCACTTTTTTGCACCTTTTTAGTGATCGTATTGGCTGTTACATTAGCATGCCTTGTAGGTTGCTAATCTTATAGCTGACACTAATAAAATGTAATGTCCTATCATTGTAAATGACTCCCATGTGTCTGCACAGATACTATTTAGTGACTTTATTCTGCATGGTAAGGCTGGCGCTATCCCGAGCCTTTTATTGTGTGATACAGGCAGCTGATTGCTGTGTTGGCCCTCCACCATAGCCTAGGATCAGGCCATCATCCCTCTTTCGGCTATAAGACGGAGGTCCGTCACATCGGCCCTGCCGCCAGGGCTGCTCATGCCTTCTGAATGTACTGCAGGCTTTTGGATAATTGGGACTAATAATTGCAATTGATGACTGACATTAAGGAAAAATGGCCCATCTTTGTACAGGGTTCGTTATGTTACCATGACTGGGAAGGGTTAACAAAATATATCCTCGGCAATAACTCTGAAAACCTACATTATAATCTAAACTTCCAAAGGTTTTAATCGTGTAATGCAGTTAAGCCACGGCCTCTTTTCTGAAGTCTGCAGGGGATTAACATGTAATCTTATTCCTCTAGAGTAACACGGACTGTGCTCCATCCGCTCCCTGTCTCCAATCTGGTTCTATCTCCCGTGTGTGTATTTGTGCGTGTGTTCAGATAAGGGTTCAGGGCAAGACTCTAGTAATGTATCCACCAAATATTTGCTGCGTCTCAGGCAATGGAAGGTGGGTAGCCTCCCAGCATCTGTAGTATCCTTGGTGTCTGTCTCCTCTCTACCCCCTTTTTAGCTTTGCAGAGTCACCAGTACCACAGAATAGGTCACAGTTGAACAATGGTAGGTTAAACACTTTTCTAAATATGTTATTTTTGTTTTACTTTCTTGGACTGTGCCTTGTAAACCCTGTACTCTCGGACGGAGCTCGCGGCTCCACCTTGCTATGCACGCCATTTCATGTCCGAGGCCTCTCCGTCAGGAACGCTTGAGTCATATCGCCTGGTGTGGGAGGCAGGGTCCCAATCCATCACACTTAGGGAAGAGCTTTCCGTGCACATTCACTTCTCACTGTAATCCACGTACTCCGATAACACTTCTGTTCGCTTGTCATTCCTCAGGCACTCGATTTTTATATTTTCATGCTTCACCTGGGATTGAATTATTTTCTGTTTCCTGTTGAATACATTTGCCCTGCTGTTTAAACTTCACCCCATGTCCACGTTTAATGCCTGGAACTCCAGATCCCTGGAGCGATGTTGGAATCCTGATATATTGTTAAATAAAGTTTTTTTCCTATGGAAACGGACGTGCAATATTTATTTCTCTCCTGGTTGATGTGGCCTCACTTTCTCATGAAGTGCACTCACCTGAAGGTCACAAATGATTTGGACTCAAGTCACTCTTTCCAAAGTTCAGTAACATGGTGAGGATTCTACCATGTCAAGTCCAATCATGATGTGATGACTCCAGTGCCCAAACTGAGGGTCCTGACCACTGCTATGCTGATCACATGCGAACCAATGGCCATGAGTCCTGGAAATTCCTATGAAGCTCTCCGTTAAAGTTTGTACATCTCATTTCTGTTTTCTTTTCCCAAACATGCTGAATGGGTGGGACATGTTAGGTTATTTTTTTGTAAAATGCACATATATAAAATGCATCTATAAGCAAGGCTGTGGAGTCTGTAAAGGCCCCGTTACACGGTACGCCATTGGAACGATGGCAGCAACGATCTCGTAGGCGCGCGTTGTTGCAGACATCGTTTTGCCATCGTTGGTGAGATGTCCACAATATCTAGACGCGAGACAACTCGCCAACGATGTTGTGAGCAGGTATCGTTCGCACAACCCAGCGAACCATACCTGCTCATTGTTGTGAATATCGTTATCGCGGTGACCAAAAGCACAACGATATACCAGGTTGGTTGATCGTGTGGTTTGAGAACATGTTCTCAAACCTGTAATCAACGATTTATCGTTACAACTTTGCAGAGTCACACGCAACGAGGTCATAATGATGTTGCTTGAACGACTCTAAATCTGTGATGTTTAAGCGATCTCGTTAACGATGTTGTGCCGTGTAACGAGGCCTTAAGTCAAACATCAAACTCCACCAAAATGGACACAGACTCAGACTCCACAGCTCTGTCTATAAGGCCTTCAATCACCTCGAGTCCAAAAGACTTATTGTCTTCCCCTACACTGGAATTGGAAGTTGCTCTCCATTCATGGAGAGGGAGGATAGTCTGTAAGCTTTTCATAACTGGCAGAGGACAATCTTTTAATATGTGGATATCATTCCTCATACAAATCACTGTTAGAGAACCTGCCAGCAGGATTTATCCCTACAAAGTAAAGCCATGCCTATAATGGTGCTGATACCTGCAGTGAAGGAATCTCATCTTGGGTTGTTGAATAATCTTCCTAGAAAGTTTTCATTTAATTACATAATCTGTGCATCGGCGCAGGACTTTGGGGAATTTTCTTTTTTGTCTCTCCGTCTCTTTTCCTTTCCCCCTTTGTTTTACTCTTGTTTTCTCATTTATTCCTCACCGCCATTATTGCAGCGAGCGGTGCGTTACCAGTGTGATTCTGCGGCCAGTCTGCAGGTCAAGAAAAAGGCACCAGGGGTAGCGCATGCACTGATCAACATCTTCATCACCTCTTCATTGAGGCATAATCTCAATCGGCACATGCACTGCCTCTGGTGCCATTTTCTTAAAGACAGTCCGTAGAATAACACTGTCTTCAATAAAATGGCATTGATGCACAGATGACGACATTAAATGAAAACTTTAGAAGATAATTCAACATCCATCATCACAAGATCTGATTTCCTCACCACAGGTATCGGTGTAATCAGCATCACAGTGCCACTATGGCCCTGGCTTTACTTGATAGTGCTTAATCCGGTATGGTGAGGAGCAAAGTGACAGATCATGTGGAGTTTTCTTACATATCTTCTATCTGGCACCAGAGCTGGAGTCACCTCTATACTGCTCAGTGGTGACATATAGTATCTTCTATGCTGCTACTTATGTCTGTATGCTAACTAAGGCTGGCTTCACACCACGGTTTTACCCTGATCAGGTTTGATCAGGTTTTGTGTGTCAAAACCAGGAGAGGAACTTGCAGAGAAAAACTATAATTGAAAGATTGACACTTGATCTACGTTTTTTGAGACACTCCTGGTTTTGACACACAAACCTGATCGAACCTGATCAGGTTAAAAAAAAAAAAAAAACTGGTGTGAAACCAGCCTTAGGGTGGCTTCACACTGCGGTGTGATGCGGTCCGGAGCTGTCAGGGATGAACCTGACAGCCCCGAACTAGATCAGCACACACAATTGGAGGGCTAATTTGCCCTCCAGTCCGGTGTGCAGCTGCAGCCGCTGATAGGTCAGGACCGCTGCGCCAGTCAATTAGCCCTCAGGTTCTGTGTGCTGATCCAGTCCGGGGCTGTCAGGTTCATCCCTGACAGCCCCGGATCAGATCACACCGCAGTGTGAAGCCGCCCTTAGACGTCAAAGAGCAGGAATCCTTCTGTGTGCTATGAGTGTGGGAGACATTTTAGTAGCTTGTCTCCTCCCACCAACTCAGAGTCAATTGCAAATTAAGAGACAACCTGCAGCGGTGAAAACTGTTAAATGCAGGATACAAGTCATATAATGGCCAGATATAGTGTCATTCCTCATGTACACACAACAGCTTATTCTGAAAAGTTACCTGAAAGTATAGTTACTCTTTAATATTCAGTTTACAGGCGTTCAGCACATTCACCCAACACAGCCTAATTACTGGGCTTATATAGAAGCTTTTGTTCTCCCCACTTGGACTTCATGGTATTCTCAGTTGTTAGTTACACGTAGGAACAGCTGGGCTAGTGACGTTTGACTATCCTAACATACATGTGTTTGTTCCTGATTTAGGAACACTTAGGAAGCTTTTCAGAGTAATAAACTCTGCTATGTGTTGCCAGCCAGCCATGCCTTTCCCTGCTTGCTTTTCCATATTGAGGCATGAAAACATGACCATAAAAATTCAGTATTATAAGAAGTTTATCAGAGTGCCGTGCTGTAATCTCTATTACAACTGCTATAAAGCCACAAACTGCTTCGACTAGAACATTGTATGTTTTTAGATTGGGTCCATTTAGCAGGGAAGAGACGAGGCATGGCTTGATTACCGTACAGCCCAGAGCGGGTCAGATCATTTAAGTACCATGAAAGTGAAAATAAACTGAATGTGTCTGTTTAATTTCAGTAAACCATATGGCAACTGCTACAACTACACTGCTCGCTTCTTAAGATGAGCAGTCGCTGTAAAGCAGTTGGCTATGTATATCAGTGCATCTCTTTTTACAGCACTCCGATCATTTACTCATTTATTAAAGTTGTTTGTTTTCGCTTATTACATGTGTGTCAAATCTTAAGGGTTGACTCCTCAAGCTGTTTACGGCCGTCTTCAGATGGAAAACTGCTTGGAATGTTAAAAGAATTTTTGAACAACTTGTAGATGCACAAAAACATGCGACCTTTCCCATTTTTATGCCAGTACCTGCTAACTTTCCGAAAACTGGTCTGTGCTCGGCTGTAATGAGGAGTAGCGGAGTGCGCTCAACAGGTTCATCAATGTTTACTCCACTAAAGTGATGTAAATTATGACTGACATACATTTATTGTGATGGCACCTAATGATGCATCAAATTTATTAGGATGCACACACCTGTTAATTAATTTGATTTTACTCCAGTGCACCCTTCGTTAAACACTTTGCCAGCAGGTTTTTGTTCTCCTATGTAATAACATTCATCTTGGGTTGCTGTACTGCTGAATAAATCCAGGGGCGGACCTACCATGGTGCAGCTGTACCAGGGCCCTGACCGGGTAGGGGGCCCCCTCAAGCCTGCAGGGGGGCCCTAGCCGACCCCCATGTCCCTGTGTCAGAGGAGAGGGGGTTAACTGAGGGAAGCTTCATGCTTCCCTCGGCCGATCTCGCCCCTTCTCTCCTCTCCAGCCTCAGCACCCAGATCTACAATGCAGCGCAGGTAAGAGCCACACGCTCCCCCTGCCAGCACCAGCACCTGCAGCCCCTCGCTTAACACTGCCAGCACAAATCCCGGACCTCGCCCGACGCTGCCAGCAAATTTCCCCCCCCGGTCCTCACCTAAGGATGTACCAGGGCCCGGCAGGCCACCACTGAATAAATCCATACCTTTGGTGAAGCAACCCTTGTTTTGTTCCATCGATTTCAAACATCAGGTTTTATATAGATATAATAGCGAAAGTGTTGGTACCCTTGGAATTTTCATAAAATTACATTTTTGCAATTACAAGTTTTGTAATACACGGTTGTTCCCTTTTGTGAGTATTAGAATAAAAAAAAAAAGGTAAATTGGACATAGTTTCACACACAAACCCAAAAATGAGCTATACAAAATTGTTGGCACCCTCAACTTAATATTTGGTTGCACACCCTTTGGAATAAATAACTGCAACCAATCACTTCCTATATCAACAAGCTTCTTACACTTCGTAACTGGAATTTTTGACCACTCTTCAAACTGCTCCAGATTTCTCATAATTGTAGGCGCCTTCTTCCAACAGCAATTTTAGGATCTATTCAGTTTTTCAATGGGATATAGATCCGGACTCATTGCTGCCACTTCAGAACTCTGTTTTATCTACATCCATTTCTGGAAGCTGCTTGAAATAGGTTTGGGGTCATTATCCTGCTGGAAGACCCATGACCTAGGATCAGGGCCGGTTTTAGGCAAAGTGGGGCCCTAGGCAAAAGGTTAAAGTGGGCCCTAAATGCTCAGGCCACTTCCACATCTAACGCTTTGCTGCATTTTGCTCAATTTGCATTTCCATGCGTTTTTACCGCAAAAACTCATCAAAACGCATGCGTTTTTGTTCCCATTGATTTTAATGGAAACACATGCAAAAACGCATGTAAAAACGCATGTGCGTTTTCAAAAACAGAAAACGCATGCGTTTTTGCCAACGCTGCCCAAAACATCGGGGAAGACGTTTTGTGCTGCGTTCGCAAAAATGCATGCGTTTTGCGTTTTTGAAAACGCACATGCGTTTTGCATGCGTTTTTACATGCCTTCCCATTGAAATCAATGGGGGAAAAAACGCTAGCGTTTTTAATGCGTTTTTAGCGGTAAGGCAAATTTAGCAAAACGCACACCAACCTTAGATGTGGAACAGGCCGTAGTTATATGGTAAGAGTGACTTCATAAGTTGATTATCTAGGTCAGAATAAGAACATACTGAACATCATTTTTATTTCAATCCTAAAAAAAAAAAACAAATTTGTAAAAAAAAAAAAATATTTTTTTTTTATTTTCCGAGACCCATGATGTTTTAATTTTTGAAGATACAGGGCTATGTGAGGGCTTACTTTATGTGCCCTGAGCTGACATTTTTACTGATACCATTTTGAGTCAGATACAACATTTTGATCGCCTTTTATTGCATTTTATTGTAACAACGTGGTGGCCTAAAAAACATAATTCTGGCATTTTTATTTTTTTCCCATTACGCCATTTACCAATTGGATTAATTTACTTCATATATTAATAGCTTAGATTCTTACGAATGCAGCGATACCAAATATGTGTATTTTTACATTTTTTTCACTGTTTTATTGCTATTTTCAGTTTAGCTCCTTTGGGGGCCCCTAAGAGAGTGGGGGCCCTAGGCAACTGCCCAGTCTGCCCCCCCCCCCCCTAACGCCGGCCCTGCCTAGGATGCAAACCTTGCTTTCTGACACTGGGCACTACGATGCAACTCAAAATCCTTTGATAATCTTCAGAACTTCTGATGCCTTGCACAAAGTCAATCATACACAATGCAAGAGGCAGAAAAAAACACCCCAAAGCATCTTTGAACCTCCACCATATTTGACTGTAGGTACTGTGTACATATATGTATATATATATGTGTCTCTTTCCATTTTTAGCAAACAGTAGAATGATGTGCTTTACCAAAAAGCTCTATCTAGGTCCCATCTGTCCACAAGACGCTTTCCCAGAAAGATTGTGGCTTATGTACATTTTGTCAAACTGCAGTTCAGCTTTATATCTGGATGTATGTAAGCAGTAGGGTCCTCCTTGGTCTCCTCCATAGCGTTTCATTAAAATGTGGACGGATTGTTTGCACTGACACTGAAGCACTCTGAGCCTGCAGGACAGCTTGAATTTCTTTGGAACTTGACTGGGGCAGCTTATTCACCATCTAGACTATCCTAAATTGCAACTTTTCATCCATTTGTCTCTGTCATCCACATCCAGGGAGATTAGCTGCAGTGTCAGGGGTTGTAAACTCTATTATGTTGCACACTGTGGTCCAAGGAAACATCAAGATCTTTGGAAATGGATTTGTAACCTTAAGATTCTTGATATTTTTCAACAATTTTGGTTCTCAAGTCCTCACACCGGTCTATTCTCCTCTTTCTGATTTCCATGCTTAAGGCCCCATTACACGTAGCGATATTTGCTAACAACATTGCCAAAATGTCACAGGTTTATTGACATTGCGGCCACCTTGCCAGCAATATCGCTGCGTGTGACACGTAGCAGCGAGCGGCCCCCCGCTGTGAGATTGGTGATCATTACTGAATGGCCTAGACCATTTTTTCATCGGCGGTCTCCCACTAGCCATGCTGCATCAGTGTGTGTGACGGGAAATGACCAATGATCTCCATACTACGTCAGTGACCGTGACAGATCCCAACGACCGTCGGGGGTTGCCGCATCGGTGAGTAGATCTGCCTGTGTGGCATCTCACCAGCGACCACTTAGTTACATTCCAGTGATCCCTGCCAAGTTGTATCGTTGTCGGGATTGCTGGAATGTCGCTAGGTGCAACGGGGCCTTTAGTGTGGCACAGACAGACAAAATGCCAAGATTGAGTCAACTTATCTCTTTGTCTGCTTTCAGGAGTGATTTTGTTATTGTCCACGCCTGTTATTTGCTACAGGTGAGTTTTAATGAACATCACATGCTTTAAACAATGTTGTTTATCCACAATATTGGAAAGGTGCCAACAACTTTGTCTCACCTTTTGGGGCGTTTGTGTGAAATTTTATGTCCAATTTGTCTTTTTTTTTTTTCGTTGCTCCAGTATACACAAATGAAAAAATCGTGTATAACAAAATATGTAATGCCAAAAATGTTCTTGGTGAAATACTTCATTTTCTGGAACAATTTAAAGGGTGCCAATACTTTTGGCCATGACTGTATTGGTACTGACATATATGGTAGCATTTTTCATTTTCAACAATAATCAAAAAAAAATTATGATGGCCCTTTGTTTCTCACTACAGCACCATAGTATGTGTCATTATATATATATATAATATATATATATATGAAATGTCCATTATCTTTACTGATGGTTCTCAGACCTACTGTAATGCCTCTTCACATATCCTTTTCATTACAGACCAATGCTTCCAAAAAATAAGATTAAACAGACAATCCCCTACTTTGATCTGTTGATCCATGTTGCAGTTAGAACTCGCCCTGCTAGTCAATGATGGGTAGCACATGGACGTCCTCTTGTGTACTGTCCATATTTTACTGTTGAATAGGTAAACTGTAGGGTGGTAATAGAGAAGGTTAGGCGCCACGCTGCCGTGGAGAAAAGACATTCCAAGGATTCCTCAATAGTGATTTTATTAACGCGTTTTGGAGATTCCACGATCTTCATCAGGACAAAATCACTGATAAATGATGGAATGTCCAAAATACGTTCAATAATAAAATGACCATCGAGGTATCCTTGGTCTGTCTTTTCTCCATGGTGGGGCGATGTTTAACCGTCTCTATTAGTTTTTATCCATGTGGGGCTGCCGCAGCCATCTTTTCCAAAGATTACAGTGGTTGTGACTCTCACAACCCCACAAGGTGTGAGCCCTTTTCTAATGTCCACCCTGTCTTTGTCACCTGAATAATACCCTACTTGCGCTCCTTTGTCTTCCAGTTTTTTTTTTAGCTTACTGTTGAGTAGATAGGAGAAGAAAATAATTTTTTTTCATACGTAAATAATATTTATTCATTTATATAGCGCTATTGATTCCATAGTGCTTTACATACATTTGCAGCACTGTCCCCTTTGGGGCTCACAATCAAAACACTCTTATCAGTATGTCTTTGGGAAAATAAACAGATGCAACAAAGATTGTAAAAACTGACTCATTCACCAAAAATGGGCTGAGCACAATGAAAAAAAACACGGATGGCTCTTTACATATGAGGGGAAATATAGGATATGTGAAACTGGCTTTACAATGTGTTCTTTCTGACCATCATTTATAAATGTGTAACACCTGCTTTGTGCTGCCATGTGGAAGCACCCCAAGTAAATCAACTAATCACATGGTAGCTGGGTGGGGGGTTTTCTCTATAATGTATCAACAAACCCGAACAAAATATAATAAAAAAAAATCAAATTAGACTGGACAGCAATCGGTGATTAAAAAGGAAGTTTCTGGTCTATAAAGGGTTCTAAAGCTGATTTTATAAAGACTGTCAGCACAAAATGACTGATCAAACCAAGTACAGGTGCTCAGTGCATCGTGGCGAAGCCAATCATTTAAATCTAAACCCCCACCTGGTTGTTTTCCCTTCCATCTCTGTCCTTGTCTGGCTCTATGAAGCCAGAGCTGTCAATCAAAGAAGACCGGAGGGTGGAAACAGGAAGAGCAAGCACATAGAAAGATGCACTGAAAACCTTGGCTCCGTCATGATGCAAAAGGGCCTCTGTCAGCACAATATGACTGTTCAAACCAAGTATAGGCACTTGGTGCATCATGGCGCTGCCAAACATATAAGTACACCCCCTACCTGTTTGTTTTCCCTCTGTTCCAGCCTCCTCTTTTTTGATTGAGAGCTCTGGCTTCATAGAGCCAGAGAAGGATGGAGATAGATGTAAAACAAGGAGGTGGGGGGGTGTACTTATATGTTTGACTCCTCCATTATGCACTGAGTGGCAAGTGAACATAGTGAGAGCAAGTATTGTCAGCAATGGTGAATCCTCTCTGAGTTGTGTGGCCTGCCGTATTTCCGCCAAGATGGCATCAACAATTCATCCTGCAAGCCACAAACACAAAGCCCTTTAGAGTTACTGGCCTTGTTCACCTCGTATGACCTCAAAGTTCATGATTCCAATATTATTACAACTAGGCTTACTATCATATTCCACAATGCTTTACAGACAATATCATTGGTGCTCACAACCTCACTTCCCTATCACTAAAGGCCGGGTTACACGTAGCGATGTTCCAGCGACCTGGCCAATGATCAGGATCACTGGAACATCACTATGTGATCGCTGGTAAGATGCCAGACAGGCAGATCTCACCAGCAATCATCCAGCGATGCGCAGACACCCGATGGTCGCTGAGATCGATCAGGGTGTCAGGCGCACACTGGGTGTCCCTGGTCTTTGCCCCTGTCACACATGCCGATGCATGCGTGACGGCGGCAGACCAACGATTGAAAAATGGTCCCGATCATTCCGCAATGATCAGCAATCAGCGAGCTTATCGCTGGTCGTTGCGGCATGTCACACGCAGCGACGTCACTGGCGAGGTTGCTGCAATGTCACAAAACCTGTGACGTTGCAGCGACATCGGTAGCGATATCGCTGTGTGTAACCCGGCCATAAGTCTATGGTGCGATTATTAAAAAGCTGTAGCACATAAGGTATCTATAAGAGAGCACCAAGGGGTGTAGTATTGTTCTGAAGACACTGGTCCTGCGCCCAAATAGACTAATAAAGGTAAGGTTATGTGGGTAATAAAGTGACAAGATCCTTCTGCATCTCACTGGGGGAATATACCGGTAGGTGTTTGAAGCCTTTTTTTTTATCCTTTATACTGTTTATGTAAAACTAGCTGTGAGCCCGATGCAAATGCATCGGGTGTCTAGAATGTGCATTAATTTGATTATAGTAGTTATAGCTGGTGTGAGGACTTTTCGGGGGGGTGTGAATAGTTTTTGGGGGGTCACATACTTTTTTGGGTGGGTCACATACTTTTTTGGGGGGGTGACATACTTTTTTGGGGGGGTCCAATATTTTTTTTGGGGGGTGACATAATTTTTTTGGGGGGTCACATCATTTTTTTGGGGGGTGACATATTTTTTTTGGGGGGGTCACATACTTTTTTGGGGGTGTCAGATACTTTTTTTGGGGGGTCACATACTTTTTTTGGGGGGGTCCAATACTTTTGGGGGGGTCCAATACTTATATTTTAATAAATTAATGTAATTAATATCTTAATGTAATTTTTTTTTTTTTTTTTTTTTTATTATTATTTTTTATTTTATTATTTATTTTTATAATTTTTTTTACGATTATTATTATTAAATTTATTTATTATTTTGTATTTTAAGTGACTTTTTTTGTATTCAAATTGTTATTTTATTAAAAAACCGCATCTGCGGTGCGGTTGCGGTAATCCCCATACAAAGTATAGGGGGACTTGCGGCAGGTGCGGCAAAACCGCACTTGCCGCACCTGCCGCAAGTCCCCCTATACTTTCTATGGGGATTTTTGGGGGGGTCACATAATTTTTTTGGGGGGGTCCAATACTTTTGGGGGGGTCCAATACTTATATTTTAATAAATTAATGTAATTAATATCTTAATGTAATTTTTTTTTTTTTTTATTATTATTTTATTATTTATTTTTATTATTTTTTTTACGATTATTATTATTAAATTTATTTATTATTTTGTATTTTTTTTGTATTAAAATTATGTTATTTTATTAAAAAACCGCATCTGCGGTGCGGTTATCCCCATAGAAAGTATAGGGGGACTTGCGGCAGGTGCGGCAAAACCGCACTTGCCGCACCTGCCGCAAGTCCCCTATACTTTCTATGGGGATTACCGCAACCGCGCCGCAACTGGCACTTGCGGCGCAATTGCGGTAATCCTTATGGGTTTGACCGCAACCGCGCCGCAAGTGCTCGCACTCAGCCAGCGACTCGCAATGCGGCGCGGTTGCGGTAATCCTTATGGGTTTTACCGCAACCGCGCCGCAAGTGCTCGCACTCAGCCAGCGACTCGCAATGCGGCGCGGTTGCGGTAATCCTTATGGGTTTTACCGCAACCGCGCCGCAAGTGCTCGCACTGAGCCAGCGAGTTAATATGCGGCGCGGTTGCGGTAATCCACAGGGCAATGGGGCACAGGGGCACAGAGGCACAGGGGCACAGGGGCACTGGGGCACAGGGGCACAGAGGCACAGGGGCACAGAGGCACAGGGGCACAGGGGCACAGAGGCACAGGGGCACAGGGGCACAGAGGCACAGGGGCACAGAGGCACAGGGGCACAGGGGCACAGGGGCACAGAGGCACAGGGGCACAGGGGCACAGGGGCACAGAGGCACAGGGGCACAGAGGCACAGGGGCACAGGGGCACTGGGGCACAGGGGCACAGGGGCACAGGGGCACAGGGGATGGCGGGGGTGACAGGGGCACAGGGGCACTTGGGCACAGGGGCATTGGGGCACAGGGGCACAGGCTCCGGAGCACTGTATCAGCATGTGCTGACAGCAGCTGCTTCGGAGCGGGAGGCACAGGGGCACTGAGGCACAGGGGATGGCGGGGGTGACAGGGGCACAGGGGCACTTGGGCACAGGGGCATTGGGGCACAGGGGCACAGGTTCGGAGCGGGAGGCAGAGGGGCACACTGAGGCACTGAGGCACAGGGGCACAGGGGCACAGGGCGGCTGAGGTAGCGACTCGCAATGGCCTCGCGGCCATTGCTCGCGCTACCTCAGCGGTACATCGCTAAATTTGTGGCCGAGCCTCTGGTTCTATTTTCGGCCACCGACTCGCAATGGCCGCTTCGCGGCCATTGCTCGTGCGTGGTGACGTCAGCGGCTCGCAATGGCCGCTACGCGGCCAATGCTTCGCCGTGATGACGTCACAGAGTGTGACATATCCACGGCACGTTGTCGGGGTCCGACACGAAAACGTCTTAGGCAATTATATAGTAGATAGGAATTTTTTATTTTATTATTTATTTTGTTTTGTTTTTTTTACTATTTTTATTATTATTAAATGTATTTATTATTTGTTATTTTAAGTAAATTTATTTGTATTAAAATTATTTTATTTTATTTAAAAAGCGCATCTGCGGCGCGGTTGCGGTAATCCCCATAGAAAGTATAGGGGGACTTGCGGCAGGTGCGGCAAAACCGCACTTGCCGCACCTGCCGCAAGTCCCCCTATACTTTCTATGGGGATTACCGCAACCGCGCCGCAAGTGCTCGCACTCAGCCAGCGACTCGCAATGCGGCGCGGTTGCGGTAATCCTTATGGGGATTACCGCAACCGCGCCGCAAGTGCTCGCACTCAGCCAGCGACTCGCTGCCGCACCTGCCGCAAGTCCCCCTATACTTTCTATGGGGATTACCGCAACCGCGCCGCAAGTGTAGCGACTCGCAATGGCCTCGCGGCCATTGCTCGCGCTACACAGCGACTCGCAATAGATCCCCATTGAAAGTATAGGGGGAGATGCGGCAGGTGCGGCGGCTGAGGTAGCGACTCGCAATGGCCTCGCGGCCATTGCTCGCGCTACCTCAGCGGTAAATCGCTAACTTTGTGGCCGAGCCTCTGGTTCTATTTTCGGCCAGCGGCTCGCAATGGCCGCTTCGCGGCCATCGCGAGTGCGTGGTGACGTCAGCGACTCGCAATGGCCGCTACGCGGCCAATGCTTCGCCGTGATGACGTCACAATAGTGACATAGCCACGGCACGTTGTCGGGGTCCGACACGAAAATGCCTACGGCAATTATATAGTAGATAAGTGTGACAAAGATAAAAAAAAATATAATGTAATTGAGAAGGAAACCAATAAGTACCATAAATGTTCCTGGAGGGTCCCACAGCTGGTAAACCAATGGGAAATATATGTTCTTTGTCTACTCTCCTATAATCCAATATTGTAGATCACTAGTCTCTGTAGGTAGCCATATACTTCAATGGCTGACCTGCCAGCGGGGTTTTTTTTTTTTTTTTAACCCTTTCACAATATCCACAATAGATGTACAGCGCTGCAGGAAGTGCATAAGGAGAGCCGGCGAAATAATCAGTGGGTGTCAGCTACATATAGTGAACACCCTACATGTAGCACCCATAATCTGTGGTAACACTGATCGCAGGCATAACAATAATAATAAAAATAATAATATTTATTCATTTATATAGCACTATTAATTTCATAGCACATTACATACATTTGTGACACTCTCACCATTGGAGCTCCCAATCTAAACATCCTTTCAGTATGTATTTGATACCTCTCTGATACCGCTGTCAAAGGCAACATTGTCATTGCATGTGTCACCAGAGTGGTGGGGGGATTCACTCTTTCATCCAATCAGCACAATGTAATTGCCCCAAAAAAATTGTGCAATTGGATTTTATTTTCACTGCAGTTATTATTATTTATTTATTTATATAGCGCCATTATATTCCATGGCACTTGACATGCTAAAAGGGGCAGACTAGGATAAGTAACATAGTAACAATACAAGTAACAATAAATGTGGACAGATACAAGAGGAGAGAAATCCTGTCCGCGAGGGCTCACAGGCTATGAAGGGCGGGTTGGGATACAGTGGGAGGGGGAAGTTCCAGTCGTGAGGCGGTGCAGTGGACCAGGTCTTATTGCAGGTGGTAGGCTTGGCGGACGAGGTGGGTCTTCAGGCTTCTTTTGAAGGTTCCCAGGGTAGGAGAATGTCTGATGTGTTGGGGCAGTGAGTTCCAGAGTATAGGTGAAGCACGGGAGAAATCCTGTATGCGGTTGTGCAAAGAGGAGATTAGGGGGGGAGTAGAGGAGGAGCTCTTGGGAGGATCTCGGGTTGCGTGAGGGTACATATCGGGAGACCATGTCAGAGATGTATAGAGGGGACAGGTTGTGAATGGCTTTGTATGTCACGGTTAATGTTTTAAACCGGGATCTCTGGGAAGTAGGGAGCCAGTGAAGGGCGTGGCAGAGGGGAGAGACAGGGGAGTAGCGGGGAGACAGATGGATTAGGAGGGCATCGGAGTTCTGGATAGATTGGAGAGGTGCAAGGGAGGTATTGGGGTGGCCGGTGAGCAGGAGGTTGCAGTAGTCGAGGTGGGAGATGATGAGAGCGTGAATAAGGGTTTTATCAGTGTCGTGGTCAAGGAAAGTGCGGATCCTATAGATGTTTTTGAGCTGGAGTCAGCAGGAAGTGGCGAGGGCCTGGATGTGGGGCTTGAAGGAGAGGGTAGAGTAAAGGATAAACCCGAGGTGCTTGGCGTGGGGGACTGGGGAGAGAGAGCAGTCGTTGACGACAATGGATAGGTCAGGTAGTGAGGGGGAGCGTCTTTGGGGGGAAAACTATGAACTCGGTTTTGTCCATGTTCAGCTTAAGGAAGCGAGCAGAGAAGAAGGATGAGATGGCGGACAGGCAGTGTGGAATTTTGGATAGAAGGGAGGAGATGTCAGGACCAGACAGGTAGATTTGGGTGTCGTCAGCGTAGAGGTGGTACTGGAGGCCATGGGACTCAATGAGTTGCCATAGGCCGAGAGTGTAGATTGAGAACAGTAACGGTCCAAGAACCAAGCCCTGGGGGACCCCGACAGATAGGGAGTAGGGCGAGGAGGATGTGTAGGAGTGGGTGACACTGAGGGTCCAGTCCGTTAAGTATGAGGAGATCCAAGAGAGGGCAAGGTCCATGATGCAAGGAGATTCTAGGATCTGAAGTAGAAGGGAGTGGTCAACAATGTCGAAAGCGGTGGACAGGTCGAGGAGGAGGAGGACAGAGTAGTGGCGCTTGCTTTTGGCAATTAGTAGGTCGTTGGTGACTTTGGTCAGGGCTGTTTCAGTGGAGTGGAGGGGTCAGAAGCCAGATTGCAGGCGGTCAAAGAGGGAGCAGGAGGAAAGGTGAGAGGACAGCTCAGAGTGGACATGCTGTTCAAGTAGTTTAGAGGCGAAAGGGAGGAGAGATATAGGGTGGTAGTTGGAGACAATTGTGGGGTCGAGGGAGGGTTTTTTGATGATGGGAGTGACCAAGGCGTGTTTGAAGGCTGAGGGGAAGGTGCCAGTGGTAAGTGATAGGTTGAAAAGATGAGTTAGGGTTGGGATGATAACGGAGGTGAGGTTGGGAATGAAGTGAGATGGGAGCGGGTTGTGGGCGCTGGTGGTGAGGTGTGATTTTGACAGGAAGGAGGAGAACTGGTCTTCAGTTATGGGGGGAAGCAGTTGATGGAAGGAGAGGGCAGTATAGGTGAAAGGGGAGGCTGTGGGGACAGTGGATCAAAGCTGTCTCTGATTCTGTCAATCTTTTCTTTGAAGAATGAGGCAAAGTCTTCTGCAGAGATAAGGGGAGAGGGAGGGGGAGCAGGTGGGCAGAGTAAGGAATTGAAGGTTTTGAAAAGTTGTTTGGGATTGCGAGACAGGGAGGTTATAAGGGATGAGGAAAAGGTTTGTTTGGCGGTAGCAAGTGCAGTCTTGAAGGCGATGAGGGACTGTTTGAACAGCACAAAGTGCTCAGTGGAACGTGATTTTTTCCATCGCCTCTCGGCGACCCTGGATGCCCTTCTCAGGTCTTTAGTAAGGGTGGTGTGCCAGGGTTGCCTGTTAGTGTGTGGAGCGTGGTATGTGAGGGGGGCGGCTATGTCGAGGGCCTTGGTTAATGTGGTGTTGTAGAGGGTGGTGGCTGTGTCTGTGTCACGTATAGATGGTATGTTGGCGAGAGGGAAGAGTGATTCTGAGAGTGAGTGTAGATCAATGTGTTTTAGGTTTCTGCGGGGATGATCAAGTTTGCGGAGAGGAGGTGGTGTAGTAGGGGAGGTGAGGGAGGAGAAGGTCAGCAGATTGTGGTCAGGAAGGGGGAGGGTTGAGTTTGTGAGATTAGTAAGGGAGCAAAGACGGGTAAAGATGAGATCCAGCGTGTGGCCATCTTTGTGGGTGGCAGAGGAGGACCATTGAGAGAGTCCGAAGGAGGAGGTCAGGGAAAGAAGTTGAGAGGCGGTTGGATGGGCAGTGTCAATACGGATATTGAAATCGCCCATAATGATGGTGGGGATGTCAGTAGAGAGGAAATGAAGTAGCCAGGTGGTGAAGTGGTCGAGGAAGGTGGGGATGGATCCAGGGGGGCGGTAGATGATGGCTAGCTGGAGGTTACAGGGGGAGAAGATGCAGACAGAGTGGGCTTCGAAAGATGGGAGAGT
Organism: Allobates femoralis; assembly: GCA_033576535.1. Classification (NCBI taxonomy): domain Eukaryota; kingdom Metazoa; phylum Chordata; class Amphibia; order Anura; family Aromobatidae; genus Allobates; species Allobates femoralis. Next base: position 60,760,473 of record JARQOC010000008.1, on the reverse strand, counting down.
AGCAAAGAGGGGTAATGGAATAGGGGCAAAGGAGCAGGTGTCGGATAGGAGTATGCCGACACCTCAGCCATGTTTGTCAGAGGGATGGGGGGTGTGGGAAAGATTGAATCCGCCATAGGATAGTGCAGCAGGGGGGGCTGTGTCGGAGGGGGTGAGCCAGGTCTCTGTGATGCCAAGGAATGAGAGTTTATTAGAAATAAAGGGTTCATGGATGCATGGGAGTTTATTCCAGACTGAGCGGGCATTCTAGAGTCCGCCTGGCAGGGAGATTAGAGGAGCAGGGGCTGGGGGGATGGGTCTAAGGTTGATCAGGTGGCGAGGGTGGGTGATGGTGAGGTTATGAGAGTTGGTGATGGGACGTGGGGGTGGGGTGTAGGTGACTGTGGGGGATGTGGCAGGGGGGGGCCGGGATTAGGGGAAATGTCGTCAGCGAGTAGGAGGAGCAGGTAGAGGGTTAGCAGGTGGGAGCAAGAGAGCTTACGTGGTGGGCGTGCCTGATTGGAGATGGAGGATTGAAAGTGAAGGAATAGTTCAGAGGTGTGGGGTGAGGTGGTTAGGTAGAATGGAGGGTGAGAGAAGTACTTTGTTGCTGGGTGGAGGGATTAGCGGGGGTAGCAGGAAGTGGAGAAGGATGGGAGTGAGAGTGCAAAGGAGGGGATACATGGTGGATGGAGAGCGGGGGATGGGAGTAGCGTGGGTCAGATGCAGCGGGAAGGAGAGCTGTAGTTGTGGGTGAGTGGTCAGTAGTGATGAGTAGTCTGGGGTATACATAGTGAATACAGAATTGGAGCACAAGTGAACAAATTACATATCTGTTTGATTGTCTTGCATGACTTACCTGTTTCCTGCCCCATTTAACTGCCCGGTATAACTGCATAACACTTGTACAGTCGGCACTTATGCAGTTGGCATGATTGCACCCCTTAGCTGGCTCTAGATATATAATGAGTTGCTACTAATGGCCAGTTTACACACACCAACTTATCTGTCCAACTTCTGACCACCTTGCTGGTTGCAGTGAAATCATGGACACATGGTTACATTTGTACACAGCCACAAAATGAAGCAATGTGTCCATGATTTCACTGCAACCTGCAAGTTGGTCAGAAGTTGGACAGATAAGTTGGCGTGTGTAAGGCGGCCGTCACACGCAACGATTTCTTGCCCGATATCGTTTAAGCGATCTCCTTTTTGATCGCTTAAGCGATATCGGGCAAGATATCGTTGCATGTAATCAAGAGATTTACGATGTGAAATCGCTTGATCGTGACATCGCTGATCTGAGGTCCGGTTCTCAGATCTAGCGATGAACGATTTCACGATCTCCTTCATCGTGGTGTATGACACCACGATGATCCATCTCCCAGCAGCAGAGCCTATGCTGGGAGATGGTAACTATGGTACACGTCGGGTAACTAAGCGACGCGCGGCCCTAGTTACCCGATGTGTACCATAGTAACGAGCGAGATCGCGGCTCCGCATCGCTGGTGAGTCTGTCTGTGTGACATCTCACCAGCGATGTGAGCGATATTGTAAGCGATTGCGCGTGCACGTGATCGCTTACAATATCGCTAAAGATATCTGTGCGTGTGACGGCCGCCTAAAGTGGCCCTTAGATCTGGGTCTATTAAGCTTGTTAATCAATCAAAGAACAGCAGGAGGCAATAAATGAAAGACAAATAAACAGAGTTCCTGGGCATCGTGGGTCATTAACACTTCTGAACCAAAGAAGACTTCTGAACATCCCACATCACACATCACACACAGTAATATGATTTCAGTATATTAGATTAATAAAAGACAAGTATGTTGGTAATGGAAGTTACAGATTCATATACCTGTATGAAGAGAGAAGAGATGACCATTAGATTCTTGCCCGGTATAACTGCATAACACTTGTACAATTGGCACTTATGCAGTTGGCATGATTGCAAGACCCCGCAGCTGGAATTTTTTCCCCCATTTTCCAATAAACATTCAAAAGTACAACTAATCCCACAAACAAAACATACTGCTATATTGATGGAAAAAGAAAAACGTTATGCCTCTTGGAAGAATGGGACGAGAAAACAAAAGCGCAAGAAAACGAAAATTGACCTGGGGGTGAAGAGGTTAATTGGCAGCTTTTATTTTCCTAAGTCTTAAGGCCGGGTTACACACTGCGATATAGCAGCGATCCGACCAGCGATGTGGATCGCTGCCACTTCGTGAACTGATCGCTGGTGAGCTGTCACACAGGCAGACTCATCAGTGATCAGGACCATCGAGAACGCTGGTAACCATGGTATACAGCGGGTAACTAAGCTGAGTGCGGCGCTTAGTTAGCCGCTGTTTACCATGGTTACCAGCTCCCAGCGCTTTATGTGCGGTGCTGGGAGCTCGTTCATCATTGGTCTCCCGCTGTCACACGCACCGATGCTGGCCGTCCAGCGGGAGACCAATGATAGATTTATGGTCCTGGCCTGACGTTGATATGTGTCACACACAACAATGTTGTTTCAACATCGCAGCAACGTCACCAAACCGGTGACGTTGCAACGATATCGTTCACAATATCGTTGTGTGTAACAGACACTTAAGGCCACGTGCACATGCTGAGTATTTGGTGATATTTTTACCTCAGTATCTGTAAGAAAAGTCAGGAGTGGGTAATAAATACTGAATTGGTGACGTGTTTCTATTATACTTTTCCTCTTTGTCCCACTCCTGGTTTTGGCTACAAATACTGAGAAAAAAAACTCACCAAATACTGAGGGGAAAAACTCCCCAAATATTGAGGGGAAAAACTCACCAAATACTGAGGGGAAAAACTCACCAACTACTGAGGGGAAAAATTCACCAAATACTGAGGGGAAAAACTCACCAAATACTGAGGCAAAAAGTTATTAAATACTGAGGGGGAAAGTTATCAAATATTGAGGGGAAAAACACACCAAATACTGAGGCAAAAAGTTATTAAATACTGAGGGGGAAAGTTATCAAATATTGAGGGGAAAAACACACCAAATACTGAGGGAAAAACACACCAAATACTAAGGGAAAAACTCGCCAAATACTGAGGGGAAAAATTCACCAAATACTGAGGGGAAAAACACCAAATACTGAGGTAAAAACTCACCAAATACTGAGGGAAAAAACACACCAAATACTGAGGGGAAAACACACCAAATACTGAGGGAAAAGCTCGCCAAATACTGAGGGGAAAAACACCAAATACTGAGGGGGAAAGTTATTAAATACTGAGGGGAAAAACTCACCAAATACTGAGGTAAAAAAATCACCAAATACTGAGGGGAAAAATTCACCAAATACTGAGGGGAAAAACACCAAATACTGAGGTAAAAAACTCACCAAATACTGAGGGGAAAAATTCACCAAATACTGAGGGGAAAAACACCAAATACTGAGGTAAAAACTCACCAAATACTGAGGGGAAAAACTCACCAAATACTGAGGGAAAAAGTTATTAAATACTGAGGGGAAAAACACCAAATACTGAGGGGAAAAACTCACCAAATACTGAGGGGAAAAATTCACCAAATACTGAGGGAAAAATTCACCAAATACTGAGGGGAAAACTAACCAAATACTGAGGGGAAAACCACACCAAATACTGAGGGGAAAAAGACACCAAATACTGAGGGGAAAAATTCACCAAATACTGAGGGAAAAATTCACCAAATACTGAGGGGAAAATTCACCAAATACTGAGGGAAAAACTCGCCAAATACTGAGGGGAAAACCACACCAAATACTGAGGGGAAAAACACACCAAATACTGAGGGAAAAGCTCGCCAAATACTGAGGGGAAAAACACCAAATACTGAGGGGGAAAGTTATTAAATACTGAGGGGAAAAACTCACCAAATACTGAGGTAAAAAAAATCACCAAATACTGAGGGGAAAAATTCACCAAATACTGAGGTAAAAACTCACCAAATACTGAGGGGAAAAATTCACCAAATACTGAGGGGAAAAACACCAAATACTGAGGTAAAAACTCACCAAATACTGAGGGGAAAAACTCACCAAATACTGAGGGAAAAAGTTATTAAATACTGAGGGGAAAAACACCAAATACTGAGGGGAAAAACACACCAAATACTGAGGGGAAAAATTCACCAAATACTGAGGGAAAAATTCACCAAATACTGAGGGGAAAATTCACCAAATACTGAGGGAAAAACTCGCCAAATACTGAGGGGAAAACCACACCAAATACTGAGGGGAAAAAGACACCAAATACTGAGTGAAAAACTCACCAAATACTGAGGGAGAAAAACTCACCAAATACTGAGGGGAAAACTCACCAAATACTTAGGGGAAAAACTCTCCAAATCCTGAGGGGAAAAAATCACTAAATCCTGAGGGGTAAACCTCACTAAATACTGAGGGGGGAAAACTCACCAAATACTGAGGGGTAAACCTCACCAAATACTGAGGGGGGGAAAACTCACCAAATACTAAGGTAAAAGGTAAAACAAACTCACCTAATCCTGAGGGGTAAACCTCACAAAATCCTGAGGGGGAAAACTCACCAAACCCTGAGGGGAAAACACGAAATACTGAGGGAATAGCTCACCAAGTACTAAGGGGAAAAAAAAAAAAAAATCACCAAATGCGTGTGAACATGGGCTAAGGGTAAATGCAAACGTTAAGTACTTGCAGGACACAGCATGGGAAAACACAGCCAAAAATATGCACTTCTTTTTATATTTTTGCCTGTGCTTTGGAAAATATGAGCAGAATGTCTCAGCCACCTGGAGCAAATAGAGGAAGGAGCTACATGGGAACATGGGCCCCAGGGCCCCCATTTCCCCTCTTCCTGGGGTAGGGGGGCTCTGAGCAAGGTTTGTTTAGTGGGAAGGGGATATTAACACCATTTTCTATTACAGAGTTAATACACATGAGGTATCCTTGACACACCGTGGCCGGGACTCCGGTTTAGACAGGCGATGCTTCCTTCCTCCTTGTCACGGGTGGACCACGCCTGCCGGTAGTGGGGCCCGGTGTAGTGCAGATCAAAAGTGTTTGAAGACGTCTTGGTGGAACAGATTAAAGGGGTTTTTAATTTATTCGTGACGCCACCTATGAGTAGATTCGGTAAGGGCTACCGACGCTGCGGAGCCCCCGGGGGATGGACAGCAGCAAGATGTTACGCTCCCCACAGGCTGAGCGGTGATCCCCGGAGGCTGGAGCTGCTCAAGATGTTGTGCGGCAGCTGCGGTTACCTTGTAGTGCGGACGGACAGTTCGTAAGGAAGCACAGACACAGAAAGTCTCTATAACGGGTCTTTACTGTAACCAGTAGGCAGCACATGGCATACAGTGGTTGGGTAGTAGACCGGGTGGACTTCAGCAGTGATAGTGTCCCTCAGAGATCCGCAAGTGTTCCTCCATTCTACCTAACTTGTTGCCAGTGTCGCCCAGGAATACCAGGTCGGGTACGGGGAGGCTGCTTCAATGCCCTATCCATGATGTACGTTCTGGATGCTTTGGGGAGCCTTGGATCCCTCAGTGGGTACACCGCTGGTTAGACGACTGTAAGTTGGCTGGTGGTGGGGTGCTCCTGTGAAGCTGCTCCTCCACTCTTCTGGTTCGCGTGGCAGAGGTGAACTGCTGCCAGCTTCGGTACCAGTGAACCGGCTGTAGGTTGTGGGCACGGGAGTCTTTTGGGAACCCGTGTAGATAATGCCCAATCTCGGTAGTTAAGGCCTCAGGTGCTGACACCCGACCGGTGACGGCCCAGGGGCCCACACGGGGTGCGGAGCCCCCGCTCCTCTCCAAGTTCTAGACTATTCTCTTCTGTGGTCTAGATTATTGTGTGCTACTACACTACCCTAACACTCCACCCCCCAGGACCTATGATTGGCCCTCTGTTCTAGGTGATGCATGTTGGGTTGGATCTCAAAGTTAACTATTTCACTGCTGTGTCAGAGAATATTGCGGCTGCAATACTCCCTTGTGACGCACTCGTTGCGGGGCGCCACACTCCCCCTTGGTTGAATAAGCTTGTCCCCAAGCGTCACACTACCCACATTACAGAGATTTTTGTATTTTTATAACATATTGACACACTTTTATTAAAATGAAAAACAGGTAAAGGTATGCTTTGGTGACATAAGCAAAGAAACAGGTAATCACTTTGTGCGGACCCAGAGTGCGGTCGGCTGTCCTTTAACTAGAGTCCAGGCTGTAGCCGCAAGATCTCACAGTCAGTGATTAACGGGAACAGAGTCATTGAGGGAGTTCAACTTTTAAAGTCACTGGCACGGAGAACGATGGCGCACCCGGATAGCGAACCACCCATCTGCACAAGCGTAGCGCTCATAGGTGATAATATCGCCCCGGTATAGGTCGCGATCGGGATGTCCTCTTGGCAAGTTTGACTCAACGTCCCGGCGCCCCACAAACACCTCCTCATTCAAACCCACCTCCCAAGCGAACCCCCACCCGGTATGTAAATTAAAGGTGGAAATTCTACCTACACGGCGGAGTTCATCAGGCAGCGACGGCTGGCGGCGAGCCTCGGCACGGGCCTGCATATTGGCGCGTTCTCGGGCTTGCCACTCCTCTCGTCGTCGCTGGCGTACATCTCCGTCGTTACGGCTTGGGGTGTAGAGATGAGTAACAGAGCTGGTGGTTTGGCGGGAAGCTTGAACTTGGCGGGCTGTCTGGATCGGCACCCGGTGGAACGGCACAGGGGAAGGTGTCGGCATTGCACCCGACCAGTGTACCCGAGCTGTATGCCCGGTTGGAAGTTCCTTGTTGTCTCCCCAAGCGAACCCGGTGTCGAAATCCTCAGCGGTGCTGTGGGTCTCGTCGTCATCCTCTCCGACCTCTTCCTCGATGACCACATCAGGCTGCTCGTTGGCTGGAGATGTTGAAGCTAGTTCCGTTGTACAACAGGGCGGTGGTGCTGCGGATCTTTCCGTAGGGACGTCCTGCAGGGCTTCCAGGCTGCCTGCCTCTTCATCTGTTTCCGCAGAAAAAGGTGTTTCAATCCCGGTTACCAGGTAGGCCTCGGCAATAGCAAGGGAAGCCTCCGGTACGGGGACGAAACAAGCGACTGTCTCTGTAGTGGTGAAACATGTCGCGGGTTCCTCAGTGGGAACCTGGTAGAGATCAAGTTCTTCTATGGAGCGTATTATGAGATCCGGCTCAAGAACGGGGTCGGTTGCGATATTGGTCGCTGGAACGGGTCGAGTTGCGGCCTCCACCGGAATGATGCAGTCTATGGGCTCCGGTGACGAAGCAGGACAGGTGGTAGGCGACGGTGAGGCAGTTGAGAAGCTGGTGACGTCGTCTGGGCTTGGAGTAGCGGTACCCGGTCGGCTTTGCTGCATCGCATGGTGTAGTCGTCTGCCTAGGGTCGCACTCCAGCTGCGAATCGTCCATTCCACAGTCTCTAGTAACCGCACCCGGAGGTCTTGTAGAGCCTCGAGCCAGAAGTCGGGGCTGCCGTCTATGGTAAGGGCAGGATCCGGACCCGGTTGGCTAATGGCTGCTCTGGCCTCCGCCTCGACCTCCCGCATTAGGTCTTGGAGTCTCATGCTGGCCATTCTCTTCCTTGGAGGGAAACCACACCCGTTCAACCGGTAAGACGTTCTGGTAGAGCTGGTGAAGAAGTCTCTCTCTCTCCCATTTCCTGTGGGCTTTTGTAGTCCAATCGTGGGAAAAGTCTTTGGGGTCCGCCCCATGGTTGATTCGAGCAATCAGGGCGGACAAAGAGTTTGGCGCCTTTTGTCTTTAGCCCTCCCACGATGAGGGGGGGGGGTTGACTTACTCCTGGGATTGCACGTGGCGGCTTCTTGTGGCGGGAACGCCATCTTGGGCGCCATCTTGGCCCAATGGTGAAAAGGCGGGAAAGTTCTTTTAGGGACGAACAAAGTCCAAATTGTAGACAATAAAGTCCAGTTTAAGCACATTATACCCGTTAGGTAACGGGCCTGCTCGTATCCTGTTCGTGACGCCATTTTCTGACTCACCGTGGCCGGGACTCCGGTTTAGACAGGCGATGCTTCCTTCCTCCTTGTCACGGGTGGACCGCGCCTGCCGGTAGTGGGGCCCGGTGTAGTGCAGATCAAAAGTGTTTGAAGACGTCTTGGTGGAACAGATTAAAGGGGTTTTTAATTTATTCGTGACGCCACCTATGAGTAGATTCGGTAAGGGCTACCGACGCTGCGGAGCCCCCGGGGGATGGACAGCAGCAAGATGTTACGCTCCCCACAGGCTGAGCGGTGATCCCCGGAGGCTGGAGCTGCTCAAGATGTTGTGCGGCAGCTGCGGTTACCTTGTAGTGTGGACGGACAGTTCGTAAGGAAGCACAGACACAGAAAGTCTCTATAACGGGTCTTTACTGTAACCAGTAGGCAGCACATGGCATACAGTGGTTGGGTAGTAGACCGGGTGGACTTCAGCAGTGATAGTGTCCCTCAGAGATCCGCAAGTGTTCCTCCATTCTACCTAACTTGTTGCCAGTGTCGCCCAGGAATACCAGGTCGGGTACGGGAAGGCTGCTTCAATGCCCTATCCATGATGTACGTTCTGGATGCTTTGGGGAGCCTTGGATCCCTCAGTGGGTACACCGCTGGTTAGACGACTGTAAGTTGGCTGGTGGTGGGGTGCTCCTGTGAAGCTGCTCCTCCACTCTTCTGGTTCGCGTGGCAGAGGTGAACTGCTGCCAGCTTCGGTACCAGTGAACCGGCTGTAGGTTGTGGGCACGGGAGTCTTTTGGGAACCCGTGTAGATAATGCCCAATCCCGGTAGTTAAGGCCTCAGGTGCTGACACCCGACCGGTGACGGCCCAGGGGCCCGCACGGGGTGCGGAGCCCCCGCTCCTCTCCAAGTTCTAGACTATTCTCTTCTGTGGTCTAGATTATTGTGTGCTACTACACTACCCTAACACTCCACCCCCCAGGACCTATGATTGACCCTCTGTTCTAGGTGATGCATGTTGGGTTGGATCTCAAAGTTAACTATTTCACTGCTGTGTCAGAGAATATTGCGGCTGCAATACTCCCTTGTGACGCACTCGTTGCGGGGCGCCACATCCTCATGTATGATTGGATATAGCCAAAGGGCTAGTGGTATGGTAAAAAGGGGCACGTTTTAAGGTGATTGGTCATTTGCCTGCCTGATGGTTGGCTGCCTTCACATCACGATTTTGCTGCATCCATGTGTATCCGTGTCAAAACGGATACACATGGATCTGATTTTGCCTCCCATGTATCCCTATGGGCAATGGATCGGATGTGTCCCTATTAGCATCCAATTTTAGCCCCACCCGTTGCTGTCCGATTTAGTCACAGAGCCAAAATCGTAGCCTACGATTTTGGTCTCCGTCTCTAAAATCGGACACCACGTGGTGGTCCTTTGGAAGTGTGGTGCCCTGCTCACGCAGGTAGCGACAGACTTATCTGATGCACAGCTGGGTTTCCACAGGAGCTACCTACTACATACAACACCTTCCCCCCGACACCGTAGGCGGAGCCCAACTTGCTGCTCTTAGGCAAGATCCCCTATAAATACTGCTGCTGGGGGCAGAGTTAGTCAGAGTGTGCAGACGCTAGGAGAGCTGCGAAGAGCTGCCTTACCACCGGTCGCTACAATTTACTCGTCTAAGACGTGGTATCAGAGGACTCTAATATTACATCTGAGTTAAGTTGATCCTGATCCGAATTCAATTCTGTCATTATCCTTTGGATTTTGATACCCCTATATATAAAATGTTGGTTATAATTGTGATGACCTATCTAGGGATATCATAGGGCAAGCCATCGCAGAGTGGGGGCACCCGGAACATTAGGGTGTTTATACCTCCACGGTCAGGTAGCCCTACAAATTTAGGGACAGAATACACTTTGTAGACTAGACCAGTCATTTTTTATAAAAAGAATTTAATAAAATGTATTCTTTTAATATTATCCAGAAATCTACGATCAACGACTTATTGTTGATCATTGATGCGTGTCACACACAACAATGTCGTTTCGACATCGCTGCAACGTCACCAAACCGGTGACGTTGCAGCAATATCGTTCACGATATCATTGTGTGTAACGGGCCCTTAAAACCCAGTGTGTGAACAAGCTTAAAGATAGATTACTACAGCACAATCTTGACAGCTGTTCAATTTTGGGCCCCAAGAGTGGGGTAAATATTTTCTAATTCCTGATTTGGGCATGTCGGGCAGGGGTGCACAGCAGTTGAAATATGGGTTAAATCCAATAAAAGTCCTCTTACTATTTCTGCTGCATATTACTCCAGTGCACACTTTACCAAGTCTGGCATACACAGCGCCAGTCTTGGTTAATCGGAACCTATGTTTGCTGCATGTTACCATCATAATTTATATAATCTATTGTTTTTAGCCATCCCAGGTTCTTACCCTGATTTTTCTGCAGTGTGTATGGCTAGCTTGCTGGAGCATGCTGTGTGCAGTCTTGATGGAGTGGTCTGCACAGACATAGGCCTACTGGGGCGGACGCTGAGCCAGCACAGACTTGAATTCAATCCATCAAAAATGTGAATATAGCTCAGAGGTGTAACCAGGATTTCCTTCATCCAGGCCAGAGGTTTGTTTTTCTGCAATAGCCTTTAATCAAGGGAAAGTGGCTTTATCATTCCAATATAAGGTTTTTTTTGTTTTTGTTTTTAAGCCTTTCTGTTTTTTTTCCCACACAAAATCTGTAGAAAAGCAACTATAGTCAAGGTAAAACTGTTTAGTGGACATAGTTGACTAATATATCGAGGAATTGTCTTTATTCTTAGGTGCTGTATCTTGCCATCCATTAATCTCCTCATCATCATTGCTCTGCCAGCACTACAGTGACTGGGACTTTCTTTCACTTTCACGCATGCGTGATGGCACCAAACACTGTTATATTTTATAGCCAGGAAAATCGTGTAGGTAAAAAAGAACAAAGCCTAGAACATTATTAAAAAATGTTATTATAAAGCAGGAGAAACTAAACAGATTAACACATACGTGTGGGAAAAGATTTGATGTATATTTGTCATTGAAATACCTATTTGGTTTACGTTTAACAGTCAAAGGGGCTGGCCCAATTAGTGACTGACAGCTATCCTGCATGAATGATTATACAGGGATGGCTATCAATCAATGATTAGGACCGCCCATTGGACTCCTAGATTTGATTTGCAAAGATCATAGTGAATAAAATATACGTTATGATGAATCTTTTCCCAGAAACCGAAAATATGAAACTCCTGCTCTAAAACATGGTGCCCGCAGGTTGCTAACAGATAAAGAATTCAGCCGATTGCCTAATTAAACCATGGGGATCCAGGTGATCCCTTGTCCCTTTCTACAAAATGGAAGATCCATTGCTATGAATTGAATAATCTAGTTATAATCTACGGGCACAATGCAATGCTATCGCATTAGGAGGGTGGTGGTGTCTTGATGGGGACGGGCTCTGTGGCACTTGGGGCGGCAGCCATCTTTTCCCTCTGTGCAGTGTCTCCCCTGTCCGCTGTCTCTACTCCCACCACCGTGCTCTCAGCCAATGTTTACATGTATTTATGTATATGTAAATGTATTTTTACTTAACCTGTTTCTGTGTACTTTTTTTTTATTAATAAAGTGTTTGATTCCCTGGTAAAAAAAAAATGTGTAGGGCTTCGCTGTATTTTCTATTTCCAGCACAGGTAAACCAAGCAACTACTGGCTGCCAACCCCTTCCTGGTGTTACCTTCGCTGGCAATGAAAAATACAGGGGACCCCTATTTTTTTAAGTTATTAAAATAAATAATTAAAAGTAAAAAAATTGCCATGTGCTCAGCTGTATTTTCTATTGCCAGCCAAGTGAACCCAGGCAACTGGATGCTGAAATTCTCAGCGAGGTAAGGTCAAACCTTTCTGGGACCTGCACACTGAAAATTACAGCCAGTGGCCACCCCAGAATTGTCACCTCCATGAGAGATGTCAAAACTGGCAATTACCTGGCTCTTCCAATGGCCGTCTACCAGTAACAATCTGGGTGATAAAGAGGTTGATGTCAGGTTTTTTTTTAGCAACTGACATCAAGCCCTATTGCTAATGTCTGCCATCAGTATTCAGCCGGTCATTGGCAATACTATCAGTAATGAGAAACACACACATACACACACACACAAATCCTTTATTGCATATAAAATAGACAGACACACCTCGCTATCCACTTTATTAGCTTCAACCAAGTTCTACTCCGATGTAATGCTGTAATGCTTCTGGTGGAAGTGGTGAGGTGGTGTGATGCGTCATGCCTCCACCATCTTTGTACACCCTGCACTCTTTCTGGTCCCCCTGCACCTTCTTTGGGCCCCCGTTCTCTCTGCCCTTCTCCCGCTGTGCGCTCTTTCTGACCCCCTCCTGCTATTTCTGGCCCTACCTGTGCTCCTTTTGAGCCCCCTTGCATTCTCTCTACCCCCGGGCATCATGGCTCTGTGTCATAACTATGAAGAACTGCACTTCTACGGGACCTGCATGTCACGTGGGTGTAGGGAGACATCCAGCACAAGACAACGAGAGGGAGGGGGAAGGAATCCCTGATGCTAAGGCCAAAAGGGGAAGATGGTGACCTCTAGAAAAACTAGTGCTGACACCTGGCTCCCCTAACGTCCCTATACAGTTTCCAGTTTCCGCAACTGTCGCCGAACGGGATACCTGCCCTAGCTGTCCTTGGACTACAACTACGCAGGGATCAGAGCAGGTGATCACTAGTCAGCCCGGCAAGCAACTAAAGAAACACACAAGGAAAACAAGAGGGCAGAGATACACTTAGCTTGAGCAGATCCAAGAAGCAAACCAACAGACTCCAGGAAACACTGCTTTGAGCTAGGATGCAACCAGAAACACCTGAACAGTTATTACCAACAGTGTATCCTGGGAGCCAAGAGGTGTAAGTAGGCAAGTAAAGAGAAGATCCGCTAGGTCCTAGTGACCTCCAGCTTTCACTAGGACAGGGATGCCTCTTAAAGGGACAGAGGCATTATTTAGGATTTTGACTGTTTGGCCAAATGCTGCAACCTTCTGCGAGTGACCTACAGCCCCATCCGTGCCTCCAGATCCACCTGTGACAGTACCCCTCCTTCTACGAGTGGTCTCTGGACACTCAGTGCAGGCTTATCAGGGTGGGAGAAATGAAAAGCACGGATCAACCTCGTGGCATTCACCTCTGATGCTGGAACCCACATCCTCTCCTCGGGACCGTAACCCCACCAGTGTACCAAATACTGAAGGGAACGGTGCGACGTGCAAGAATCCACAATTTTAGAAATTTGGAACTCTAAGTTCCCATCCACACAGATCAAAAAGAAGAGGGGGGGACAAGAGGCACAATAGTGCCCTTATCACTAGACACTAGCTTGTGTTAAGGTGAGAAAAGTGAACCACTCACCTATTCCAGTTGTGAGACCCACAACTGGTTTGTAGACCTGTTTGGATAAATATCCTGATGGCTGCTGCTGGACTTCCACCGGTATCACAAATGTGAAGACGAAACCAGAAGCTTAGGGAAGAGAGATGTGCCACAGTCCGCGCTGCCAAGTTCACTCACATCAAAGAAAACGAGTAGACGATGTCCAGTTCAATCCTTCTTTATTCTCCTACGCGTTTCGGCGCCTAGCCTGGCACCTTCATCAGGAATATCCCTGATGAAGGTGCCAGGCTAGGCGCTGAAACGCGTAGGAGAATAAAGAAGGATTGAACTGGACATCGTCTACTCGTTTTCTTTGATGTGAGTGAACTTGGCAGCGCGGACTGTGGTACACCTCTCTTCCCTAAGCTTCTGGTTTCATCCACACAGATCGGCTCTGATGGCAATGCAGACAACTCTAATGAAGGCACATATTTTTTAAGAGACCTATGAAAAATATTGTGAATACTCAGTGCTTCCAGTAACTCCAGACAAAAAGCTACTGGATTAATGACGGTGGTTATTTTATAAGGACCAATAAGCCTAGGCCTCAGCTTCCATGAAGGCACCTTCAACTTGACATTTCTGGTAGACAACCACACAAAGTCATTCACACATAGGTCCGGACCTGGCAAACGCTTCTTGTCAGCCATACGTTTGTATCTGTCACCCATAAGTCTAAAATTACTCTGCTGCACCCCTTGCCATACAGACGAGAGCGAAGAGGTGAATTGCTCTGGCTCAGGAACTCCCGAAGAACCCTTACCACTAAAGGTACCTAATTGAGGTTGAAACCCATATGCACCAAAAAATGACGACTTGCCGGTGCACTCTTGGTGACGAATGTTTATGGCAAATTCGGCTAAAGATAAGCCAGATGCCCAATCTCTCCATTACATTACCAGTAGATTAGTCTGGCTGCTGTTTAACTGTTATTTAAATATCCACACCCATCCAAGCTTGTGTTCACTCCCTCTGTGCTGTGATCTGGGAAGGGGGATGTGTTTTGTCCTGCACTGTGCTAAGATTTCTATTATATAAAGGTTGGTTTTCCTGCAGACAAGTAATGTGTGTATCTGCTGAGCAAATGAACAAAAGTTCTTATGATCACATAAAAATGTTTCAGACTGCACACATTACACATGTCTCAGATGCACACAATGATGTAAAGAGCTCAAAGCTGCAGTAAAGATCACTCCTCCCCCTCCCTTCTCTGTCTGCAGTGAATGAGTCACACAACAGACAGATCACAGGGCAGTGTAATGAAGCATAAATATTCATTTTTGGGGGGAGTGGGCAGCAGAGAAATCACTGTATCAATAGAAAGAACACGGCAACTCACCACGGAAAGCTCTTCATGATTTTATTCCATGCGATTCATCACGGACAAGCAGGGAAGGGAGGGAGTGCTGAGAATCGGTGACGGTTCCCCGTTTCGCAGCGAGACTCGCTGCGAAACGGGGAACCGTCACCGATTCTCAGCACTCCCTCCCTTCCCTGCTTGTCCGTGATGAATCGCATGGAATAAAATCATGAAGAGCTTTCCGTGGTGAGTTGCCGTGTTCTTTCTATTGATACAGTATAAGACATTCTCCTTAACTCGCACACGCGCACCACCAGAGACGGGAGTCGCACGCTCTGTGGGTTAGATCAAGCGATACAGTGCGATTGTGCCCGACCATCCTACTCGCAGCCGCAGAGAAATCACTGTGATTGACAGAGGGAATTAATCTTTTATTTTGAAGTTTACAGAATTACAGAGGATAGGAGGGAAGCATAAATAATGGAAATACATGAATAGAGAGAGCTTAGAGAAAGGAAGTAGAAAATGATAGCAGTTACATATGGATTTTTGGCCTGACAGATTTCCTTTTAAAATATCTGTGACCCCTTCATATGAACATGAGTGTTTCGATTTGAATACTCAGCATAGGTAGTTCAGGCATCCATCTCACATCTTGAAACCGTGAATCAGAATAGAAGCAAAAAGCCTAGAAAAGCAAAATAGCACAAGATTTTAAGCTAAATTGTAAATATGATTTTAGCCCCAGAGATTTGCATTTAAGGAAAAAGACAAATGTCTTCAGGGGGTGAACAATGTCAACATTGGTCCTACTCTGTACAGCAGAAATACGATCTCCTATGAATGCCAACTTGCAGCCGGCATTCATAGAAAGGTCATCATTAGAGTGACAGCAGTCATCAGCTGACCCCTGCCTGTCATGACACCCCGTTGGTGCCCCGCAATCATGTCACAGCGCTGCTGTTGGGAGCGGGCAATAATGCGCTCCCCATCGGCTTGTGTTTAATCCTGCTGTCAGAGATTGACAGCTGGATTTAACTGGTTATCAGCCATGGGCAGATCTTTGATCCACCTGCGGTTGATAGAGGCACATGTTGACTGATCAGATCAGTTGACGTGAAAGAGGAGATGTGGACTCTGTGTGTGAGCCCGCATCAAAGGCATGGACACAACCTAGGACGTCCAAGTATGTCCAAGGTCATGAAGGGGTTAAATGTTCAGTATTTCACCTAGGCGTAAGGTAGTTCACATAGACTAACTACGCTGAGATGTACTAAATGAAGAATTCTTCATTAGTATTAATGTAAAAGTGTTATGTCGGAAACTAAAGGCTAGTCATGGCTGATTTATATTTTTGGATCATCCAGTTGACATGAGGTTTGTGAATTTAGAATTGCCATTTTTATGATCTTTAGCTGCTAAATGCTATAAAAGGTGTCTATTACCACTAATCCTGTTAATCTGTATGAGCCTGGCCTCTTGGAAATTATACATCCTGAATGAAAGATTTCCATTTGGGAAAACCTGGAAGGACTATTTAATACTAACTAACACAAAATGTTATGCACATAATCCCATTCGGGCTGTAGATCACCTAACAGAGCATTCAGTTCATTATAGTCCTCAGCTGCTTCTGGACAACAGTCTTTAAATAACCCGCTAACAACAGATGAAACTGGAAAAAGATAGGAATTTACTCAGAATATAAATTAAGACTAATTAAGCCTAAACTGAAGCTCTCTCCAGAACACGGACAGCAGAAATCAATTAACAGCAAAGTCTCCGGCCTAATTGAATTAATCAGCAGTGGTGGAGATCGATGGGAGGATCGAAGTGTATGTATGGCGGTGTCTGGCTCATGATTCTCATCCAGCTTAGGTTTGTCTGTGGTCTCCAGTGGTTTGGGCATATATGCAATGTCTGAGAAAATCACTGGTCAAATACAGATGATGACACTCGGCTGCAAGCACCCACTCCAAAAACACGGCTATTAGATCATAGGACTATTGACTGGCTGCTGTTTGTCTGGTCTCATTTCAAGCCCATCAGAGTAATATCAGTATCCAGAAGAAAGGTCTCAGTCGCCTTATATTTGGTTCGGAATCAGTTTTTTATTACTTGAGGCCATTTGTTTTACTAGATAATTGCCCCATTTCATTTTGACTGCCATAAAAAAGAAAATGTGTAGACATTAGTTACTATTGGGACAGTTGCGGTAACATTTTTCAGTGTGTTATAGTATATTTTTAAACTATTTTGTATATTTTTGTGGCCAATTCAGGGAATTTATGATTGATTATTACCTTTTAAGTATTATGTACAGCACTTGTATATATGTACATAATAGGGATTGCCAAGGATTACAAAAATGTCTCTGTATTTTTTCAAAACAGCTCCACATCTATTCACTGATTGTATGGAGTATTGTAGCTCAGCTCAAGTGACGTGGATGGGGCTGAGTTGCAATAATACACTTGACCTGTGGACAGGTGAGGAGCTGTCTTTGGAAATAAGCAGTCGTGTTTTTCTAATCTTTGGCATCCATTTTAAACAAAATAAAGTGTCCTGACAGGCCGTTATCAGATGTTAACGAAGTTCATTTCTGTTAGGGTATGTGCATATGATCAGGGTTTGCAGCGTGATGGATGCAGCTTGATTGCGCTATGTCCATAACACCGCGTTGTACGGCACCAGCACAGTGGATGGAGTTTTGAGAAATCCCATGCTCACTATTCTTCTCCCCATTCGCAGCGTTATCTCACCTGAGGTGCGGGTTGCCCCACTTCCGCATCTTTACATCATGTTCATTTATTTCAGTGGAGTCGGATCTCCAGAGGGTGAATGCAGGGAAAAGCTGCCCTGCACCGAACGCAGATCATTTACACAGGGCAACTGAGTTATCTCTGCATTCACCCGCAGCTTCACTCAGGTAAAGAGGGACTGCGTCAAAGACATAGTGCCCCCGGTACGTGTGCACATACCCTTAGAAGCCATGTTACTAGTCAACTAGAGATCATTTGTGTTCAACTGACTGTATATGGAAGGTCCAATTACTGATGAATTACTGATTATTGATGGTCAAGTGAGGCTGGCTTCACACCACGGCAAGGTCTGGCGCTGTCCGGTGTAAACCAGACAGCCTCGGACCGGTTTTTTGGCCCCATAGTAGCCTATGGGGCCGGATGGCAGCTCTCTGCCATCCGGTTTCATCTTTGCGGTGTAATCCGGGAGAATTAAGATTATTCTCACCGGACACAAAAATGTTGCTTGCATCGTTTTTGTGTCCGGGGAAAAAAATCACCCCAAAAAGCTGGATCCCGGATTTGCCCGGATTCACCCGGATCCAGGGCAATCCGGTTCTCCCTAACATGGGAGCTTATGGGGCCAGATTGCCTCGGTCCGGGCAAATCCGGGAACAGGATACCGGCGGCTGCATGCCGCTGTTGTTTCAGGACTGCAGCTAGCTCCATTCTAGCCGCGATCTTGAAAAATCAGCAGCTGCGGCTGCAACTACAGCCATCCGGCTGCACACAGGACCGGAGGGCACATTTGGCCCTCCAGTTCTGTGTGCTGATCCGGTCCGGGGCTATCAGGGATATGCCTGACAGCCCCGGACCGGACTGCGCCATGGTGTGAAGCCAGCCTGAATCATTACAAAAATGTAGGCTAGGCAATGCCCAAAAAGCAGGACATCCTCAAGGACAGTTATAAGGGAGGACACCAGTCACAATTGGAAGAGTTCACGGAGGTAGGAGGAGCAGTATATACAGTATAAATCCTATCTGTTACTTATCAAGACTCATGCACATTGTCACTTCAGTGAGGAGGTGGACGAACTCTAGCGCCGACTTAGCTTTTTTGGAATGTAGCAGAGACTGCTTGAAAAAGAGTAATACAAATACTCATTTACCGAAGATATTGAGAAATGTCAGAAGATGACATCTTTGGTTCTCCACCAAGCACTGTTTTCCTTTGGATTGTTTCTATCATCTGCTGATTAACTGGACCTGCAGTGATAGTATCATCCATAACTTTCCTAGTGTGAAGGCAAGTAGGTTAATGCTCCAAGAGATGATAGCAGATGGGACCATGTGGTTCTGTTACATCTCATGTTCTACATAAATCAGAAAAATCTATACAAAATATAATGGGGCAAGTTAAAAAGATAGTTTTTTTTACTAGAAATTACATTGAAAATGGAGCAAACATGTTTGGCATGTTTTCAAGACATCTGGCCACTGTTTTAACTGTTGCTTTTATTTCGGGGCTGTTATCAATATTTCCTTTCCCAAAAAATATAAAAGTCACAATAGTTTGGATCTGACCTGGAACGCAACATAACTGTACGTTATACAGGGCAGTACGTGAGCCAAATTTGCAAACATCTACGCAACATTTTTGTGAATATGGAACAATTGATGTCAGAAAAATTACACTTTTTATATATGTTCCCCAATGAGTCATGACATTTTGAAGCCCTTTTTCATACAGCTCTGTGTCTCTTTCAGTTCTATCTTTGATGTCCATGAATAGAACATGAAAGCATTTTAGTTTGTGAAGCTGTTAACAAGTCCATGTTTTTTTGGAGGCCTGTGGATTCGGAGTCGTGGAGTCTGAGTCGGTGTGCGTTTTGGTGGAGTCAGAGCCAGATTCAGGGAAATTGGGGAGTTGCAGTCAGAGTTGGATGTTTGGCTTACTGACTTCACAGCTATGGTTACGGAGTCAGTCGTGGAGTCGGTGTCCATTTTGGTGGAGTCAGATTCAGGGAGATTGAGGAGTCGGAGTCTAAAGGCACAGTTACACACACAGATAATTGTGCAGAGATTGTTCGCAGATCTCTGGTTGCAGTGAAATGATGGACACATTGTTCCATTTTGTGGCCGTGTACAAATGGAACAATGTGTCCATGATTTCACTGCAACCAGAGATCTGCCAACAATCTCTGCACAATTATCTGTGTAAGGCTAGGGTCACACTTAAGTATAGAATTGCGTTCACCGCATCCAGATCCGGATGCGGTGAACGCAATTGGCTTCAGACAACCAGATATCCGGGAACTGGATTGCTGAAGCCGCAATCCGGTAACCGGATTGCTCAGGATGTTTAATCCGGAGCAATCCGGTTACCGGATAGTTTGCTCGATGAGCAAATTGTTCTGTGTGTGTTAAAACTTGTAATTTTATTAATAAATGTTGCTATAATGTCTCTAGGGGGTGCCCACTCCCCCTAAAGACCTTCCACCCACTCAGGTGGGCATATAATGCTTTAATCACTTATGTACAGCAGCCGACTCCTGTCAGCTGCTGTACATTTTTATCAATGAAGGCACAGGCTCCTCTGAGAGCAGCGCGCATACTATAGCTATTGTAGCTATAGTATGTGCGCTGTCCGAAGCCATTTACAGTAGATCTATGGGCAGCGCTGCTAGAGACATTATAGCAACATTTATTAATAAAATTACAAGTTTTAACACACACAGAACACTACCGCCGGGATAAGCAAAGTATATGCGGTAACTGTATTGCTCAGGATTACACATCCTGAGCAATCCGGTTCCTGCATTGCGGATGTTACAACCGCTCCAAAAACTGCAGCCTGCATGATTTTTCACGCAGGCTGCAGAGCCGGAGGCGGTAACCGGATTGCTTGTGAAGCAATCCAGTTTTAATAATAGGCTCCTATGAGGAACGTTTCCTGATCAGGTTTTGAGCTTTTTAAAACCTCAAAACCAGATCAGGTTTTTAAAAAAAAAAAAACGGAAATGTGACCCCAGCCTAACTGGGCCTTTAGTGAGATTTTTGGCTTACTGACTTCACAGCCATGATTGTGGAGTCATAGTCGGTGTCCATTGTGGTGACGTTGGAGTCAGATTCAGGGAGATTGAGGAGTCTAAGTCGGATATTTGGCTTACCGATTCCACAGCCCTGGTTTTTTGCTGACCCTTGTGACTGCAAAAACAAATCCCGAAGTCATGTCTGTTTTTGACTGGAGTCAGAGATTAAGATTATCCATATAAATCTATGGGTCCACAAAAATCAGGACGGTGTATAATCCGTGTGCTGTCCATAATTGATGTATGACAATGGATATGAGAAGCTTTTTTTTATTTAATTATTAGATTTTTCATATTTGAAAATCACTGATACACTAATTATAGAAACTGAGACTAGACAAATCCAGAGTGCAGCTCACCTCTCCCTTGAGTGATCCGGATAAAATTGTTCCAACGAGTAGAAGAACAATCCAAAGAGTTAAGACAGGTTATGACTAAGGGGCATGCTGCCTCGAAACGTGTGAACCGCACCATGGTGTACTTCTTATTACCTGTCTGCTTCCCATTTTTGTGATATTTTTATGGAATAAAATGTATTCTTTTATGAAGTGCTGGATTTCTCATTGTAGAAACTGAGTATGACCAAACATTGATAAAACTCAGTATTTTGTGTATGTGAAAAGTCTGACTGAGGGCATATAGCTGGGAGTAGTGGATTTATCTACTAGGAAAGTATATCATTTCTGGAAATTCTACACAATTCTAACTAAAGTACATGAAAAATGAGATAAAAGAATGACAAGAATCTTAATGTGTTAGAGAAAGGTAAGACAAGCCAGACTGGATTATGATCTCTGGCTGTCCAGGGGATGGAGTTCAATGAAGCACCTGAGCCTTTCATGTGCTCCGACCGGGCACCTGCAGACAAAGGCCGGCCAGCTCTGCCCCAATATCCTCATCTGGAAATGAACATTTCTGGGTCTGAAAATATTTAATTTACAACCCCAGGAAATGAGGCCAAATGTGTGTTTATAAATGGGTTTGCCGGTCTCAAGTACTTATTCATGGAAGCTGAATTGGTTCGGTTTTTGCAATTTCACTGGAATAATGAAGAAACTTTAACCCCATCATAAACAGGTACAAAATGAACACACGTATTCTACGTAGGATTAATAGGTTTCCCTACCTGTACTAATAGGACACCTAAGAAAAGTATACATTGGGGAGAATTCATGAAAGACTTTAAAAGTGGTGTGAATGCTTTGAAAAGTTTTCACACCATTTTGTATCAGTTCTTCCAAAATAGGTAGAGCTATCGAGAAGCCTGAGCGGGATAGGGTCTAGGCCAAGTCATTCAAGGCGAAGGCATTTTGTACGGCGCAAATGGCGCTCCAGTCCTCACTCAAAGGCTCACGTCACTCAAGATGTACCAAATTCATTAAGTGGTATGCACACTTTAATGGATTTGGCACGTCGTACTCTATCAAGACGTCTGTAGCGCGAGCGTGTGCTATGCTGGTCATAATGAATCGCCCCCAGTTAGTTCTGATGAGGTCTTTTTATGTTTGAAATATCAGAAAACCACAATAAAAAACATTCCTGCAACCGCAGCATGTGAATTCAGCTCTAAAAGCTTTGTCTAACACATTGATGACCAGTCTATAGATTGGTTTTCTCCGACCCCGAGCACCCCACTAATCTGCTCTGGCGATGGCAAGATGATGGAGCCAAAACAGCAGTGGACATTGTTTAGTGTACTCCATCAGTTTTCTTATGCAAGTGAATGGTAGACATGGTGTAGTACTCAGGATCTGCTACTCGACCAAGTAGGGCACTCTTCTGGCTCAGTACATTAGTCACATCCAGCCGCTTTGTATATTGTTCACATTTGACTGGAACAGATAGCAGCTGGACGCTGATCTGATATTGATGACATATCCACAGGTTGGTCATCCATTTGTTAGTTCCATAAAATGCCTTTAAAGTGCTGACAGTGTTCTAATTAAAATAATTTATTTTCAACTAAAATGCATCTTTTGGAGCATATTCACAGAAGATTCACAGAAGTTGAGGTAGGAGTGAAAACTTTCTCTGAAAAGGAATATGTATGTAAAAAATCTGTACATATATCATTTGAAATCAGCAACCTCTGGAGGTGCAGTATGGCACCATGTTATATGAGTACCATTGTATGGTGATATGTGCTTATGTGGCGCCCCACATGGTCAGGGCTGCCACTAGGAATTTCAGGGCCCCTCACTGGCAAGATTTTGAGGCCCCCTGAGACTCCGCCCAGCCTCCACCCCAGCTCTGCCTCTCCCCAGGCTCCACCTTCACCCAAACTTACATATATACAAACATACACATACATATTATATATATATGTACAGTGTGTGTGTGTGTGTGTGTGTGTATATATATATATTGTGGTGATGTGGCCCCTGGCCGGGTGCATCACACGGGTTATCAATGCAGGTCTCTGTTCACATGGGCCGGTTTTCCTGATTGTGTGTGCTGTGTGAAACCTGTCCGATGTACAGGGGGTTAACAGCTGAAGGGTTTTCATGAGCTGAGTAAAACAGCTGAGTGTGAGTGCTGAAGATCCGATACATTCATGAGCCTAATGAGCGGCTGAACCTGTGGGGATGAGTGCTTTGCTGGGCTAAACCTGAATGGTGCACAGGGGTTAATCACATCTCAGGTCTGTGTGTGAGTGAAGATGTGCTGATTGACTCACTGTGTTGCAGCTGTGAGTGAGCAGCCTGAATAAGAACCTGCCAGGTGTCTAAGTGAGAGGAGGACGATGGGAATCAGAGAAGTCCAGACCACTGCCATGTGAAGACGTGCTGGAAGTGATGGGAGCCTGCCAGCTCCATGCCGGTGGCACAAAGATGCGTGCATGCCAGCCAGTGTCTAGGACCGAGGACGGCTCAAGGGCCAGGCGGTCATATGTGTGATGAGGACCGAGGATGGCTCAAGGGCCAGGCGGTCAGATGTGCGGTGTGAGAGACCGAGGACGGCTCAAGGGCCAGGCGGTCACAGCCGACTTTGGGACTGACTGAGTGAGTCATGATATGGTCCCGTTGATCCAGATGTTAGTGTCCTAGATCCCGGTGGATCCGTGGAGGTCTTGTGTGTACTGAGTGACAGGGTTCCTGGTACTATTGTGGGCCCTGAGTATGTAGCATATGGGTTTATGTAAAAATGCCATGAATGCTGTGTCATGCGTGAGTCATAATGGTTCATGAAAAAGTGCCATGTGTGATGACTCGTGTGCAATAGGATGGGGAATGATCCCTGTCAGGGTGATATACGGTGATAGCCGTCTTTAGAACCAGACTGAGATCTGCAAGGGTCGGTGGGTGACGCCTTGAAGTTCTGGGGAAAACGTATGTGAATGTCCTGTAATGTAATGTCATATGGGAATGTCATATAATGCAATGTAAGGATATGCATATTATATGTGAAAATGGAAATACAGTGTTATGGTTTATGTGTTGAAAGCGGTTTATGACAGAAATTAATAAATCCGCTGGTTATGTTACGTTGAAATGTAGTCTCTGCTGTCATGTTCCCCGTGCCAAGCGGGTTCCCCTAGGGCGCTACCTCACAATATATATATATACAATATATACAATAGAGAGTACTCAATAGAGACTTCTGATGGCTGTATACACGATGGACACTACTGATATCTGTATACACAATAGCCACTGATGATAGCTGTATACACATGGACACTGTTGATGGCTGTATTCACAATGGACATTGCTGATAGCTGTATACACAATGGACACTGCTGATAGCTGTATACACAATGGACATTGCTGATAGCTGTATACACAATGGACACTGCTGATAGCTGTATACACAATGGACACTGCTGTGGGCCATATACACATTAGAGATTTCATTGTTGTATACACAGCACTATACTGTGTATACAGGTCCACACTATAGACATACAGTGTATAGACTACCAATACAGCATGAGATGGGGACCTGTATGTACAGTATAGTGCTGTATACACAGATAGACTCTAGACACAAAGATACACACATGCCATGCTCACCACCACAGGACCTGTGTGATCTCACATGGAGGGGAGGTGTCAGAGGTCACATAATCAGCTCAAGGAGGGATCAGGGATATGATGAAGTTGGTGGGGGGCCCAGGATCTGCACCTGTCTATCCTGATTGGTCTGAGTGGGACCCTGCTTTGAGCAAATGGCCCTGCCCCCTGCAGTACATGGCCCGCTCCCTGCATTTCCATGGCCCTGCCCCCTGCTTGTCGGCTTGCCGGGCCCCTCTGCTTCAGCGGGCCCCTGACAGGAATCAGGGCAGTTATCCCCTGATGACGGCCCTGCACATGGTCAGATATCACAGTGGGGTATTGCACCCGTAAAAGTGGTGTAATTTTCACAACTGCAAGTGGATACTAGGCTGGTGGGTGGGACCCATTCCTGCAATCCCACATTAGAATAGAAGTGGGAAGTTACTCCTGGGAGGGAGATATATTCACCTATTTGGGGAGTAGAGTGTCAGTTAGTGAGGAGAAGGGAGTTGGAGAGGAGTCGAGGAGGAGTGTGGTGCGAGGTCGAAGTTTAACCTGGACAGCTCTACACTGATCCGGAGGGAAGATGAGAAAGGATACTGAGGGGATCCTGAGAGAGGGTGCCAGACGCGGGAGTCTGGGCCCTAGAGAGAAAGGGGGAACCCCAGCGTGGAGCGACCATACTCCAGGGAATTCCCTAGTCCACCACGGGAACGCCGGGCCCGAGGAAACGGCCAGAGTCTACCTCTGAAGTTGTCAACCAGCTGCTGCGGTCTGTTCACCGGCTGCGGTCTGTTCACCGACTGCGGCACCCTGCCAGATGGAGCGGTCTGCCTGCTTCCTCACCATGAGGGAGGGGAGCCCCAAGTCTACCTTCAAGGAGCCATTGGGTATAGACTCATTCTAGGTGGGGAAGAAAGGACACGGGTTCGTCAACTAAGGCATACCACGGGTACCCCCATACCACCTGGCATCCACTTGCAGCCACCTGTTTCTTTAACAACTGTTGCTGAACTTTGGACTTGTATGCTGATGACTGTTTACAGTAAAGTACCCTGGAAAGTGACTTTGTCTCCGTATCTTTGTGCTGCAGAATTCAACCTGTTTGCCTCGGACGACCAGCTCCACTTGTAGGGAGCTTTGCCATCCTTCCCGCGATACCATCGTCCTCCGGAAGACTGTGGCGGCACTGGTGATCCCTCTCCAGGCACTACAGGTAGCGTCATGTGACAATAACTTTTAACCCCATTATTGAAGTGTCACCCAGGCCACGGGCTCAGGCGCTGCCACCCGTGACATCCCCATGAAAACCCCGCCGAGCCTGATACCCGAGTACCCCAGGGCCTGGGGCTCGACACTTACAGCTTGTGTATAGGTCAGCCTTCACCGAGAGCGAGGTTGTAATACTGGCCAATGGTCGTGGTGGTCTCACCAGCTGGCAGACCATCCTCTGCAGAAAATTAAGGGGCAGAAGTTGTAGATGGGGTGCAGGATCATCCTGTCTCAGTAAGTAATGTCCAGACCTCAGGTGGAACAGAAAACTCACTTTTACTGGAGCAGTTAATGAGGATGACGATTACAGCTCTCCAGTTATTCAATACACAGATATGACAGCCCCTAATGGTGTGATGAACCCAGGACGTTTCTGACAATGTGTAACAGCTCTCTTCACTCCTGATGGTTATAGCACTATACTATGCATTAAAACCTCTCCTCTTAGGCTGGACCTTGGCATCCATGGCACCTCAGGCTTCAGCTTTTTTCACACTTCTGACAACTCAGGATCGTATCAAGACATTTGTGTCAGTCGCAAGGGCCAGTGTACTCAGCAGCCGGGCCAGAGTTTAGTTGACAGTAGTCATGCCCAGCAACTGTGTTGCTAACCACACATGGTTTTTTTTTTGCCTTCCTCTGGATCAACATGTTAGGCTATTGGTTGAACTAGATGGACTTAAAGTCTTCCTTCAACCTTAAAAACTATGTTACTATGTTACTATATAATGAGGATAGTAGTAGGGAAGACGTTTGTTTGTGACTCCAGTTGGGATAATTAGCCAGATGTGGCTGGTGCTGCAAGGGATCCCTGTGAGATAGGTGGTAGAGGCAGCACAGATGTATACCAACCAGGGCTGGCTCCCAGGGAGATGATGAGGATGATGAGAGTGGTGGAGGTAAGATATAGTGGAAGAAGGAGACACAAGGAGTTAGTCTTTGCTTTACCTTTTACTGCAGGTTGCTGTAGCAGATCCAGGGTATACAACTACCACCAGGCATATGGTCTGGCCAGTCTAATGAGAACCCGTAGTATGTAAGGTGGGTAATATGGCCTTTTTGCTGATTTCCTTTGCAGGTTTCTTGGTGCCTTTAGCTATCCAGTTCTCCCTCTTAGTTCCTGTGGGTTACCTCCTGCCAGGCTGGCAGTGTAGATCATGCGGGTATCCGTGCTCAGAGCAGTTCCCTGATCTCCCCATAAAGCTCCACTTGAGTGGCTAGTGGACATAAAACCCACCAGCCTCCAGTTCTGCCACCCGGCCCTCTGAGCCTGGGTAGACTATGGACTGGTATCCTACGTGCAGCTTGTCTGATGCGCCCCAGGGCTGTGGGGTACTCAGAAACTGGGCCAGCGGTGATGCTGAAGGAGAGTCCCGGGAGGTTGAGGGCCCGGCTCCATGGCCCCGGGTGTCGAGTTAAATGCCCTGGGGGTTAGTTATTTAGGGATAGTTGTTGTGGCGCCACCCATGGTATACGACTATTAATGGCCACTGCTGCGGTGCGGGACCTCTGGGAATGATGGGAGTGCAGCAGTAGTGGTTTTGTTTCCTATGGGTGGAGCAGATCCCCAGGGCAACCGAGAAAGTCTATGGTGGTTGTAGGCCGTTGGGGGTGCAGGACTGAGGGCGCTGAGTAACCTACAGTCAGACACACAAGTTGAAATCTTCGTTAACTTTACTGGCAGTAGTAGCAAGTTCGGTCCAGGGTACAGTCCACAAGAGATATTAGGAATCCAGGTGGCCTGGAATCAAGTTGGGGATCTCCTAATCTGGTGAGTTCTGAGACCTCCCTGTTGCGCTACTCTTGGCGGCTACTGGCTGCCTATAGCTAAGCTGCAATCCTGTCTTCCTGCGTACAGTCTCTCACCTGTATGACAGGCAGCTCAAGCCTTTCCCGGGTACCACTCCTCTGGCTACTGTCCATGAGCTCTCTGATGCTGCTGTGCTTCCTGGGCTTCGTTGTGGCTGGGAGACTTGGAATCTACCGCCCTCTGATTTTGGCTGCAGGGCATGGAATCCCTCACAACCTCGGACTCTGGTGTCCACTTATGGCTCTCTGCACTGGGGTGAGCCCAGTAACCGGCTTCACTTCCCAGACCTGCTTCTCCACTTCCTCAGACCCTCTCCTATGGGTCCCTCAAGCTGGCTAGTCTCCATCCCAGGACGAGTCTTACTCTGCTCCAGTCCACGGGACCTCTTTCCAGTCCTCCTAGGAACTGAACTCGGTGTCTCTCTTCTCTACCTGGGACGAGCTGAGCACAGCTCCAGTCCACAGGTGCTTTTCATAGTCCTCCCAGAAACTGAACTGCCTAACCCTGTCTCAGGCCAGAATTTATAGGGGACCTCCCCTGAACTCAGGTTTCAGAGCTCCCCCTTCTGGTCTGGGGATGTGAAGGTGTTGTGTGTGGTTGGCTTACCTGGTGTGGATACCTCCCTTGCTTTCAAGCATGGCATGATCCCCCCTAGGACTCTGGGGTGCCACATGTCCCTTTGGATCAGTTCCTGCTGCCTCCTCACTGGACCTCTCCTTTACCTACTCAGTTACACTACACTCTAACTAACCCCTCCCTCCAACCAGATGCTGTGTCACATACCAACCCAGGTCTTCAGTGCTCAATGTCCTGGTTAGAGATCAGGCAGTATGTCTGTATGCTTCAGACATCCAGCAGAGGGACTCCAATTCCCACAGGCATGGCATTATATAGACTGTGTGGTGGCCAGATGCAGGGGTGCCACACATCACTCTTCTGATCCCTAACTGATGTTGTCTAGCAATTGGGCACTTCTTGGACCAAGCAGGACTCTGTGTCCCACGTAGTTGCACAGATTTGGCTGAGTCTCGACAGTGACCACAAAAAGGCATTGGCTGGCCTCGTTTATCTACAGCACAACTTAATCCCAGGGGAGCAGGGTGCCGGCTTCCCCTGAATATTGCGGTAGCCAGGTTGCTCCCGGGATGCATGGTATAGTGAATGGCAGGATTGATGTGGTCGCAGGCGCCATGGCTGTGGCCACAGGTCCGGCTTCTCCAGGTCTCAGTAGTGGTCCTTTAGGGGCTGCTAACCATGTGACATCACAGGAGCCCTTACACCATGTACATCTGTGTGTGCAAAAATGGCTGAAGAGCTGGATTCTCACCCCATCAGAGTTCACAGATATTTGTGATGTCTGACTTTGCAGGCCATCACACTTGGATGAAGTCGAAATTTCACAATGAGTGTCAGCACTTTCAGTGGGGTTATTGGCAGTATTACTTTAAATATGAGGATTAGTAAGAGCATTGTATGAATATGATCTTCATAGAGTCATTATTATTATCTTAATCCAGTATAAATTATTTGATAACATTGTTATACTTTAATAGTGGCAGCATTCAAGATTTTTGAAAATAAAGCTTTTTTTGATAAAAGCAATGGCGCTAGAGATGATTCCAGATTAATATTGCCATTATTTCGTTTTTCTTGCATTGTGTCCTTTAACCCCTATCACTTAGTGACACCTTCTGTTCCTTCTTCCCTGGCAGACGATGTTAAGTGGTCTCGTCTTCCAGCGTTGCCAGCATGTGATTGCAGCACAAAGCTCTGTGTGTATTGTCAGAGCGGGCGCTGATGGAACAGGTCATGTGATCCTTTGTGTGATAAGCGAATAGTGGGTGGCATGCTTTCCTAACATCGCATCTGATCATTTGCCAGAGTGGCATGCTGAGGTGTAATGTACCACCCACACGGGCAAATTATACTATTCCCGGAAAGCCATTCTCTATCCTTATTTTCTACATTTCACACTTTGCATCTATTCTTTCCCCATAACTCTGGAGCTACCTTCGGCTGCACTGCCTCACACTTCATTTATATTCGCTCACACATTTCAGTTCCCCTCGTGTTCACAGCTCCGGCATGTCTCCCATCGCACATAGCATCTAACACCGCACTCATTTACTCAATTGCCACGCAGTCAACTTACTGGAATCTCAACCATAGACCATAGAGTCTGGGACCAAATGCATCTTGTGTGGTTTAGCTGAAAACAATTTACAGTGCGGTTCAGTAATATGGATTTATAATAAGAGTTTGCTTTTAACTCAGCAGCTCCCAAAGCAAATGCCTAGAGCAAGCGAAAAAACAAGCGCTGACATCGAGATGCACTTTTATTTTTACTCTTACCTCACAGTATAGAAATGTTTCTGTATGAGATCATAAGATAAAGTAGTACTTGTCAGGTAGGAGTCTAATTAAAGACTACCATACACAACATTCGCCCTTCTGTTCGGCCGACAGCATCCCTCCCATACACAGTAGCGCTTACTTGGCCAAGCACTCCCTGCTGTGTTCTACATAATGGAGGCATGGCCAGATATAAAAAACATGACGAGAACAATCACTACTCGGAAATAGTATGCAATATAAAACGTGCATCTGCTCTTATTCATTCCAAACTGTATTATTGTTATTAAATTGAGATTTTGGCAAATAATTCTACAATTTTTGAGCCCTGTCACCGCAATCTCATTAGGGTGGTCCTACTCTATTTTGTTCTTTGTTAAAATGTTGTCATGTAGACTCAATATAGAAAAAAGTAAAACTGTTAAAAGTAGTACTCACCTAGAGCATCTCAGAACCGCTTCCATAGTGCTAGATAGGCACAGGCCCATTCTGTCCCAATTCAGATGCACCTGTCTAGCACTATGGAAGCGGTTCTGAGATGCTCCAGGTGAGTACTGCTTTTAACACTTTTACTTTTTTCTATATGTATGCCATATGGCAGAATTTTAACAAACAAACAAAATACATAGAGTAGGACCGCCCTGATAAGATTGCCGTGGCGTAGCAGGGTGGCTCAAAAAATTATACAATTATTTGCCAAAATCTCAATTTCATAACGTTACTACATTTTGTCATGAATAAGTGCAGATGCACATTGTATACTGCATGCTAGTTTCAGGTAGTGCTGGCTCTCTTCATATTGTTTTTATTACTGCCAGATATACCTGGTGGCCAATTTCTCTCGGGCCTAAGAAAAGAATCGGTAGGCTAAATTTGGACTATCTCCCCAACAATCATTTGTCAGCTCCCCCATAGACATTAGACTGTCAGCCGAATATGTTGATATCAGCAGATGTGGTTGATGTTCATCTAATTTGTCAGGGGACTTTATGCTCAAGGGTTAGTACTCTCTTAATTAGACACAAACGTTTAAAATGTGGAGTCAGTCATTTATTTGTTATACGGGCCTCTCTTATGACTTTTTCTACATCCCCAAACATTAATTGTGAGCGCAGTAACGCTATGCTATAGTTTTTAGTCAACCATACTTTCAAGACTGTATTATACATTCCTTTTGAACGCAATCGATTCTTAAATATCCAAACTGAAGAGGGCTTCCTTGACACCAGAGGACTGAATGATCATGTGCACCCTGTGTTCTGTCAAATGTTTTAAGTTTAGGTTCAGTTTGTGATTACAAGAATAAAGCTTGGTATGGCTATATGTTGTTCAGCAAGCAGTCAACCTTCTGTTACTCCCAAGTACATGCCCATATAGCTGGGATCAGAGGCATGAATGGCTACAGTACAACTTTAGTCCCACTAATTCAGGACAGGAATGCACCACATTTTTTTGGCCAAGTCCATGTAGACAGACCGGACCATCCCTCAAGAACTGCTGTAAGACTTAAAGGATCATTACGACGCTCTGCGATAATTACAGCAGATTACAGTTTTCCATAAATGTCTAATGGGGCTGTTTTTTATTTGAAGAATCCCAATTACTAGGAAGATGTAGACCCTCTTCTCCCATATTCAATAATCTGTTAAATTACTGAAGTTAGTAGGGGGTCAGTAGGACACCTGCTAATAAATGGGGGTCCCAAAGTGCAGTATTAATACTTCTCGTCCCTGCTCCTCAGTCATTCACTGCTATTCTTCTCTCTGACATGAAAATAAAAGTATTAAATAGAAGTATTTGAGCCACCACCTAACAGACCATCATGTCTGTAGCAACATAGATAAGGATTGCACACAATGGTGTCACAGGTTACTGACAGGAACAGGGGCGTAACTACAACAGGTGCAGGGGTTGCGATTGCACCCGGGCCCTGCAGCCTAGGGGGGCCCCAAAAGTCCCTTTGTCCCACAGAAAAAGATTAATACTATTAAAGATTTGCAATAATTGGGGGCCCCGTTGGAGCTTTCGCATCGGGGCCCCTGGGCCTGAAGTTACGCCACTGGACAGGAATCAACATTAGATCTAACATGTCTGATCAAGATTTTCACCAATAGAATGAAAGTCGTCTTTGTTTAGAATGTAAAGTTGGTGTAAGGATTTGTCTGATGGGGAAGGGGGGCTGTAGACCCTTACACTGGTAACCTGGGATATGCAGCCTATCACTCTTTTATTTCTATATATTTTTTTATATTCTTTTTCATCTCAATGTTTAAGTGGCCTAGAAATCTTTTAAACTCCTCAGGAAACAGTCTTCTAGTGTTCTTCTGATTGCTTTGCAGTATGTTCTCATATATTTGGTCAGGGAAAGGGTTAAAGAAAGCTGGGCTGGGATCTCCCTCATAAAATAAGGTCTGTTGGATTTAGCTGCAGATCTTTGCTCCCATGCCGGGTCTGAAAATATTCCCAGCCCCAGAGCCCAGCAAGGGGCACTTCCATTACCACACATTTTACGAGCTGCTTGTTACCGACAGCAGCTGAGAGAATCACTCAGATGTAGAGGAAGGTCTGGAAGATGCATTAGAGGTTATTAGACGAGAAGAAAGGAAGACATAGGCTCATTAACTCACTCACAAAGAAGCAGCACATGTGAGAAAGAGACTCATGAGGTCTTAAAATGATGACTGTGAAGACAGATTATGTGAAGAAGAGACCCCACCAACACAGGAGTGTGGTCTACCCATCTGCACCCTTCTTGTGTTGTCACGTGGTGGCATGTGTTGGTTGGGTATTACCCGTGTCAGTGTTTGATGTCATGGGCAGGATGAGGCACCTGCAGGCAGATGTTACATATAATTCATTCATTTCTAAAAAAAAAAAATAATATATCATTAATACACTTTGACAACTTGTTCATACTCTATTCTCCTGCACTTACGGCTTGGCCCTAGTGGGTTGAAAATAAAAATCTGTTATCTTGCCTACTTGACCGGATGTCATTTTCCAGTCTGATGTGATCACTTGATTTGCTATTGGACTGAAAAGAATTTGAGGAAGATCTACTAGACTAGAGGAAGTGATCTGCAACTTGTGAAAGCTCAAACGGCCACTTCAGCTATAATAAAGGTCCAAAATTGAGCCTGATCTCAAGTCTAATGGTAGAATATATGTTTGTACCATGCTCGCTAGCAGATAGTCCTCAGTGGTTGATACCTTTTAATTGCTAACTGAAAAGATGGTAATAAAGAACAAGCTTTAGAGACTACTCAGGCCTCTTCATCAGGCTGGTAATGCAGCAACCCAAAATTATTTCTGTGCAGAAATAATGTAATTAGACATGAGTTCTTTTTCCAAAACAAAGGACTGACCCTATAGAGAGAAGAGGTTTAGACCACCACCATTACTACTGACAGTTCTGCTGAGTTCAGGCATTCCATATGTGATGTGGGTGATAAAGTTCATGTTGCTCATCCTACAACAAATTCCATGACTGCCATGGTTCATTGCTGGCAGCACCCGCACCGTGACTGATATATGCCTGTTCTGCACAATGATAACAGTGGGAATATTTACCTAATGGTCATTCTGATCTATTAGCAGAGGCAGGTCATGATTAAATGTGGCCTCTGTGCATTCTAACATTAGTAGACCTACTCTTTTGACCTCAAGACCCAGGAATATCAGCCTGCAAGACAATTTTGATTGTTTGACCATGTATGGATAAGTATAGAAATAACGTGGAGAGCAATGCATGGGATTTGTTCTCCCTGTTTTCACTATTAACTTATTAAGTTATTTTAAAGACAAAATACCCTTTTCATCATTTAGGGTTTTTTATGTTACCTTTCTTTTTTTAGTCTTGTTTTTTTTTTCCTCCAAATCCTTCAAAATGACATAAGTGGTTCATGACTTTTACCCAAAATAAAAAAAAATGCTCAGTAATTCTGTCTTTAACCAGTTAGATGATTTGTTTAGTACAAAAAGTCCCAAGTTCCAAAAAAGTGTCCAGGTGTACAAAAAACACTTGGGTGGGGGGCAACTGGAGGACATCTGCCAAATATTTTGCAACCTTTAAAAATGTGTAAACCCTAAACTCATAGTCTTAAAGAACATGGTTCACAGAGTTTGATCAACTGTGTGGAATCAATCTTGATGTGTCAAGCACCTTAATAATGATTATGTGAAAACAAGAAGAAGAAGAACCGAAAGAAGAACCCCCAAAAGAAGATGACCCCAAAGAAGATCCTAAAGAGGAAGAATAGCCCAAGGAAGAAAACAAAAAAGTACCCAAAGAAGAAGATCCCGTAGAAGATCTGAAGAAGAAGAGGAAGAAGAACAAGAAGAAGAAGAAAACAATGAAGATGAAGAACACGAAGAAGAACTCAAGGAAGGAAAACCCAAAAAAGAAGAAAAAGAATCAAAAGAAATAGAACCTGAAAAATAAGAAGAATCCAAAGGAAATGAAAAAACAATACGATGAGGAAGAGCCAGAAGAAGAAGAGTAAGAAGAGGAGGAGAACTTGAAGGTGAAAAAAAAACAACAAAAAAAACAAAAACAAAAAGGAAGAACCCAAACAAGATTTACCTGAAGAGGAACCTAAATAAGAAGCCGAAAGAGAAGAACTCAAAAAAACCTGAAGAAGAACCCACAGAAGAAATAAGAGAAACTGGTGCAGCTGTTGGTGACCGGGGGGGGGGGGGGTTTGGTGCTAGCAGCTCTAGGTGAGGACCGGGTGGGGGGGATGTGGTTGCCAGCAGCTCTAGGTGAGGATCGGGATGGGGGATGCTAGCAGCTCTGGGGGGGGGGGGGTGCTAGCAGGGGGGCTTTGCGTGCGGCTCCTACCTGCGCCGAGCCGCGCATTGCAGGTCTGGGAGCCGGGGCTGCAGAGGGGAGGAGGGGCGGGAACAGCCAAGGGAAGCAGGAAGCTTCCCTCAATTAACCTCCTCTGACACAGGGTCACAGGGGACCCCCTACAGGTGCTTGGCTTGAGGGGCCTCCTACCCGGTCGGGGCCCTGATGCAGCTGAACCAGCTGCACCACGGTAGGTCTGCCCCTGCACAATTTTACCATCACATGAAAACATGAGAGCTTTACAATGATTGTGCGGCCAAAAGTCTCTGTGGCGCTCTGCATGGACAGTTAGTTTCAGTTTCTGTGCAGGTTTTTGACAATTGTCGCTCTACAACTAACTAGTCATATATGATGGAGTATGAAGAGGCCATGATGGATATCTGAAATGGCACCGATAGTTGAAGCTGTTCTTATGTGCAGTTTCTGGGTTGAATGGATTGCGTGAAGGAATGGTATATGTTTTGGTGCTTAGCATTACAGAATGCTAGAACCATATAATGACATTAAGAAAAAAAGCTGTGATGGAGGAGGAATGTTAAAGCGGAGAATTCAGTGAATTTAATTTCATAGACAGTTTTATGTCTCTGGCACGTTCCAGTAAGTTTAATTCTGCGTTTCCTGGAATGTTGACTGACTGTTCTGTGCACCCTCCAGGGGTCACACGCTTTTCTCTGGTTGTGGGTGACAGTCTATGTGCGGAAATGAGATTCAGCATTGAGCCCCAGGTCCTGGAAGAGGGAAACAGATTGGAAAAGACTGAGAAACCCATGAGCTATGGGGAGTGAAGTGTGAAGCACACTGTAAAGTAGTAGGAGCATTTGGGGTTTTATTTAGTAGAAAACATACAGAACTGGGGCTTAACGTGCTTAGAAATTCATTTATGTGATGGCTTTAGAACTATTAATGGTTCCTGAAAAGTGCTGAGATACTTGTGTTACTGTACAATGACATACCATTATAATAAATGCACGTTTATTTTCACAGAATTGTAGATCCGGAAAGCAACATACAGTTACTGTAGGTCCATAAATATTTGGTCAGAGAGAACAATTTTCTCATTCTTGTCCTGTACATTACCACAATGGATTTACAAAACAATTCAGATGCAGTTTAAGTTCAGACTTTCAGCTTTAATTCAGTGGTTGAACTAAATGATTTCATAAAAATGTGAGAAACTAAAGCATTTTTAAACTCAATCCCTTCATTTTAGGGACTCTATTGGACAAAATAATATTTGTAAATAAAATGTTAATTTCTAATACTAGGTTGACACCCTTTGTTGGCAATGATGGCCTGAAGTCTTGGACTCCTGGACATCACCGGATGATGTTTCCTCCTTTTTATTGCTCTTTTAGGCCTTTAAGGGCCTGTCACACGTGTCAATGTCGCCCGCGATATCGCTCATGCGTCACAAATTATAATCGCCTGAGCGATGTGGAATTATCGCAGATAAGATGTCACACGCGTCAATATGACCCAGCGATGCGTGATGTCGCCATCTTGCAAGTGATTTTATATAGTCGCTTGTACGATGTCAAAATAGAAAATACGTTGCTGAGTTTAGTGTCACACGCAGCGATGCACAAGGTCTACTGAGCGATGAGCGACGGTTTTAAGTCTGGCAGTGAAACCTGCGATCGGCGATCAGCGACATGTCGCTGGTTGCATCGCTTGGTCACACGCTTCAATGTCGCTCTGCGTCACTTTTACGTCGCTTGAGCGACTGAAAATCCGTGACGTACGAGCGACATTGACAGCGATATCGACGCGTGTGACATCCCTTATTGCACCTGGTTTCAGTTGCTGTTTCTTTGTGCCTTTGTGTCTAAAGTTTAGTCTTTAACAAGTGAAATGCGGCTCTATTGGGCTGAGATCAGGTGACTGACTTGGCCATAGAAGAATATTCCACTTCTTTGCTTTAGTAAACTCCTGCGTTGCTTTGCCTTTATGTTTTGGGTCATTGTCCATCTGTATTATGAAATGCTGACCAATCAGTTTGGCTGCATTGGGCTGGATTTGAGCACACAATATGTCTCTGAAACCCCAGAACTCATCCAGCTGCTCCTGTCCTGTGTCACATCATCAATAAACACTAGGGACCCAGTGCCACTGGCAGCCATGCATGCCCAAGCCATCACACTGCCTCCGCCATGTTTAACACATGATGTGGTATGCTTTGGATCATGAGATGTACCATGCCTTCACCATACTTTTCTGTTTCTATCATTCTGGTAGAGGTTGATCTTGGTTTCATCTGTCCAAACAATGTTCTTCCAGAATTGTGCTGTTTTTTTCAGATGTTTTTCAGCGATGTCCAATCTAGCCTTTTTATTCTTGAGGCTTATGAATGGTGTGCACCATTCACTCAACACTCTGTATTTACTTTCATGCAGTCTTCTCTTTATGGTAGATTTGGATATTGATACGCTTACACCCTGAAGAGTGTTGTTCACTTGGTTGCCTGTTGTGAAGGGGGTTCTCTCCACCATGTTTATTCAGCCATCATCCACCACTATTGTCTTCTGTGGTCATCCAGGTATTTTTGCATTGTTGAGGTCACCAGGTCTGTCTGTCTGTCTTTACAATAATAGATATCTGCCGCGACACTACTCTATATATGAAAAATTCAAATTAATGAGTGGCCCTGAAAAGAGAAGATCAAACTGCAATGTGCAAATGTGTAATGCAGAAAACTGCCCTGTGCTAAAGTTGAAAACAGAGGTCTTAGTCTCATCAGCGGCCACTGAGGATCAAGCCTGGCACCCACTTCAAGGGGCCTCCACTGCCAGGTCCTGACACTATGCCCTAGTGAAATGGTGAACTGGTGGAATCTGTGTGGGCTTATATGTCCAAGGATGTAATTAAAATCAGGTGTGTGCTAGGACCTCACACTGGAGTCCAAGAGTGGTTACCAGACTATGAAAAGAGGCAAAGGGAAAAATATATAATGGGAGCTCAGTCAAAAAAGACAATATGTGAAATATATAAGACTGGCATCAACCGTATACGTAGGTGCTGGCAGAAAATAATCATACTCACAATAATTTCTCAGGATGTATGAAACTGTAGATTTTTGCCTCTCTTAATATTTTAGCAATTTCTCAGATGTTTTTTTTTTCCCCGCAGATGAAGGATGGCTTGTTTTACCTGCATGGAGAGCTCCTTAATTAACAATGAAATAACGAAGGTATTGCCCACACCTGCCCATGAGACAGCCTTTGAGTCAATTGAGCAATTACTTTTGGTCCCTTTAAAATCA
Organism: Allobates femoralis; assembly: GCA_033576535.1. Taxonomy (NCBI): domain Eukaryota; kingdom Metazoa; phylum Chordata; class Amphibia; order Anura; family Aromobatidae; genus Allobates; species Allobates femoralis. Next base: position 60,722,380 of record JARQOC010000008.1, on the reverse strand, counting down.
GGGTGGCACATGTAAAGGAGCTGAAACTCCTAAACCCTTTATCCAATTTTAATGTGGATACTCTCATATGAAAGCTAAAAGTCTGGACTTTATGTCAATGTCCATCATATAACTATAATTTGAATGTTTCAGTAAACAGGTAAAAAAAATAAAAATTTGTGACAGTCTCCAAATACATACTAACTGTGATTCTCCAGCAGGCAATGTAGTGGGTTATGTTTATCTACTCACTACCACTACAGTCTCTGTCAGCTGCTTATTGTAATAGCTACTCCCCTTAAAGCTGTACCCACTTCTGAGAAACATATGATGTCTTTCTCTATCCAGAGGAAAAGATATTTGTCCTGCTGTTAGAGATGAGCGAACCCAAACTTTAAAATTTGCTGTTTGTGCCGAACACAGATTTTAGAAAAAGAAAAGTCAATGGTCAAGTTCGGAGAGCGCACGCTTTACATGCGCAAATCATGGAAGCGAGCATCTCAATGCTTGGGTACACTTGGTGCTCGGCCCAGTGCGAGCTGCTTGCAGAGTTTGATTGGCTCACGGTGGGGGTAAAATCAACATTATCGAATGTAGTGTGTTCAAATATTTTATTTTATTTTCTACAAATCTCCGCCCACCCTTCCCCGGAAGTGCTTTGTTTATAGCCGGCTGTATGTGGGCTGAACTGCCCAATCTGTTTCTTCCAAGGAGGTTCAAGTCCAGAACAGAACTTTATCTAAAGTCTGGCTGAACTTTCACTGGTTCACTCATCTCTAGTTGGTGTATATTGGTTTTATGAGATAACAATATAGATTTATTAACCTTGCATGGCACTGGTACACTGTAGCTCTACCATATTTTCTACTTTGTGTGCCTGCACTGACTGGTGTTTTTTATGGGGTTTTCCCACAAACAAAATTTATTTTACTCAATAGATATTGAAATGAAAATAAGTTCCACAATTGGGAGTATTTAAAAAAAAATGATGCTGTGCCTAGAAAATTTTGTATACGTGCCCCTGCTATATACTGTGTAATGGCTGTGTCTGACCATACAGGGACATGGTCTGATCATACAACATCTCCTGTGCTGAGATAATCCTATATATGTGCCCCTGCTATGTGCTGTGTAATTCAGAGAATAAGGAATGAAGATTAGTGGATTTTGTGGGCGCTTTAGATATGGATAGGAAGGTGACCATCTGATAAAGGCGGACCTATCTGCTGAAACGCGTTGTGAGGAAGTGACCAACTGATCCATTAAAGAAAAGGTTATCTTAAATCCTGCTTCTCCTGTATATCCGTATCTAAAGCGCCTGCAAAATCCACTAATCTTCATTTCTTATTCTCTGATTTACACCTCCCTGGTGAGCGGAGCGCTGCAATTTGGTATCGGAGAGCCATGTGTGCACTGGACTTATGCAAGAGGATCTGCGGTGACGTCGACGCCTTGTGACGAGTCACGTGACCGGTTGGAGTCCGAGCCCTGGAAGTGGGGACAGCGTCTGATGCACGAGACGTGCCGAAGGCCTTTTCACCATGGTTAAGCTGGCAGCATAACCATACAAGGTGAGTTATAACCCACATTAGGTCCCCGCTAGAGCTCCGGGTAATATACCAGGAGCGCCCCCTCCTTTCTATTTTATATGCTGTGTAATGGCTGTGTCTGACCGTACAGGGATGTGGTCTGATTATACAACATCTTTTGGGAGGAGAGGAGGCAAAAGAGCATACAGACAGGATAGCATGAGGTAAAGCATTTTTCTGCCTGGTTTTAAATAATGTTTGACGTCAAAGAAAGAATAATTTGAAATCCCAAACTGTAATGTATGTATACTTTTTTACTTCCTCTCCGGCACAGGAACAGATAGAAATATTCCTGACCGCAGGACTAGGAGATGAATGTTCGGGCCTTATTTCCTGATCGGCCATTGAGAGTTTCAAATTCCTCCTAAGGATCTAGAGGAGAAGTTGCTAAGCCATACAATCACAACAGGGCAAACATATAGAGAGAGATTAGTCACTCATGATGGAAGGAAGCTGTGTGCGCCTGAACTGTCCCTTAAGGGGGTGTCACACGCGTCAATATCGCCTGCACGATATCGGCTGCACGTGACTTTGCAGCGATATTGACGCGTGTGACATACTGCATCAACCAGCGATAAATCGCTGGTTGATGATCGCCAGGTTTCAGAACCAGCTCAGAAACCTGGCGATTGTTGCCCGGTGGACACGCAGCATCGCTGCGTGTGACACCGGGACTAGCGATATTCCAGCTCCCAGCGCCTCTCACAAGCGCTGGGAGCTGGTATCCAAGGTACACTGCGGGTAACTAGGCAGCGTGCGCTGCCTAGATACCCGACTGTGTACCTTAGTTACCAGCCTCCTCCGCTCACCGGGTGAGCGGAGGAGGCTGGTAACTAAGGTACACGTCGGGTATCTAGGCAGCGCGCGCTGCCTAGTTACCCGCAGTTTACCTTGGAGACCAGCCTGCTCCCGCTTCCAGCAGGCTGGCAGCGGGAGCAGGACATCGTGGAAACGATATTTAAATCGTTTCCATGATGTCACTGGTCAATTGATCGCTGGTGAGTCTGTCTGTGTGACAGCTCACCAGCAATCAGCCGTCAATGTCGTCAGCGATCAGATCGCTGACGACATTGACGCGTGTGACACCCCCTTAAAGCTAGGTGTCCCTAGGCTAATCCCTGTCATCAAGATTGCACATAAAGGTGGAGATTACGGGGTCTCGTGATTTGCTAAACTCCTAGATGTCCCACCTTACAATGGAGTGATGGGGCAGGAGAGCAAGGAAACACTCAAGAAACTCAGGCAAGATAACAGGTATAAAAGAACTCCAGGAATTTCTCTAGCTAATAACATCATTGCTGCAAAAGGAGATATACTTTTGTGACACAGGAACAAGCTCAATCAACATAGGTTGAATACAAATACTATATCAGTCATGGGTGAGATCAGAGGTGGGTAGTTATAGAGGAAGGGGAGGGTGATCACAAGCAACAGCTGAAAGGCTAATGGCCACTTTAACACACCAACTTATCTGTCCAACTTCTGAACAACTTACTGGTTGCAGTGAAATCATGGACACATTGTTACATTTGTACACAGCCACAAAATGGAGCAATGTGTCCATGATTTCACTGCAACCAGTAAGTTGTTCAGAAGTTGGACAGATAAGTTGGTGTGTGTAAAGTGGCCCTAAGAGAAGGCTCAACCCGCAATGAAAAGGTCCTTAACCCCTTCGGTATAGAAGAGCAAGCAGATAAAACCTCTATCAAATGAACTCCACAGAAAACCTGCAATTGATTAAACACTGAGACCTTCTGACCTCAGGTCCCCCAGAGGTGACAACAGGACATGGCACACTTACACTGACACTCACACTTACACTGACACTTACCAATAGTTGAATGCCCAAAATTTAGTCCATGATATTTAGGCTTAGTCACAAACACGGTGTGGAATTGCCATCCCAAGTGCCCAACATAAAAGGGATGGGCTGATACTAACCCAACCCTTTAGCTTGTTTGATGGTAGGACTATTCCAGAAAAATCGGTGCAGTTGGCAAATAAGATTACATGAAGACCACAAGAAAAAAATTATGTAGTTTTTTGTCTTCCATTATTGATGTTCAGCTCAAAGCTACTTTGACAAGTTGTGCTATTCATTGCATTTGCAAGAGGTTGAAAATGGAGTCCACCACCTTCTTAAACAAATTAGGGACTGATATCACCTTTTGGCTGCCATGTGTTACTGTGGGTCCTATTGCAGTGGAGACACCATCTAGTTACCTAAGTTATACTACTTCTATGCAAATGCTATTATTTTGTCATTTTACTCTATGCAATGTCATATATTTTGTTGTGTATACCTGCATTAGATATTTGACAACCAACAAGAAATTCATGTGACTCAAGGAAATTATGATGTCACAGCTAATAAATATTTTGGAGAAACACCTCGTGCAAAAATTCCCAAAGCAGCGTGTCAATCTTTCACAGTTTAGATGCTCAATGTGTCACTTATAAGAAGATATGTTGATTTCTATGTTCTCTAAGTTCTTTGATGGATACATCACAATAAATTCTTTCATGCCCCTAATCCAAAAAGCATGATAGTGCTTATACTAATAGAAGTAAGGCTACGTTCAGACACAGAGTATTTGGCAGAGGATTGTGTAGTGAAGCTTTTTTGCGTCCATTTAAGCACAAAAAAGCGCGACTGCATGCAGACCCCGTGCTTTTCCCAGGGCACTTTTCCCGAGGCCATGTTAACATGTAGCCTATGGAAAAAGCACGCCGAAAAAAGTGAAAAGAATTGCCATGTCAATTCTTTTTGCGCACGCTTTTGCAGTGAAAGCGCGCGTGCAAAAATATGTGGCTAAACGTGGCGTCTGCACGCCTTTCAGCAAAAGCCATGGCTTTTTCTGGAAGGCGTATCCAGCTTTCTTTGGCACTGCTTTTTCACTCAAGGCAAGTAAATGAAGGAATATGCGGCAATTACGTTATGTGTGAAAGCAGCCTTAGACAATTCAGATAGGAAGAGAAGAAGCTGTTCAGGAGAAAGAGAGACTCATTAATAGCTATCTAGTAAGTGTGGGTGAGTAACACTCACTATTATGGCACACTATACTAGAACGTGGTGATGGCCACAGAGGAGCAACTGTCAGTAAGGGTGGAAACACACTAGGCTTCCTGCAAGACACTCGTATGAGTCTCGCATGACTTACCTGGAACAGCCCCTGCCTCTCTGAGCGGAAGTGTGGGGTTGCATTGTGACGCCCCTGTGACCAGGGTGGCCACATAGGGAACTGCAGCCAGGCAGATGGTAGGCAGTTTCTGCAACAAACACCCTCAGAACACACACACCCCACAGGAGCACAGCACCCAACCCGGAGCCTGGGACTCTAGGTGGGCAAGGGATGGTGGGGTTTAGAGAAAAGTGGGTGGGAAGAAAGGTCAGGTAACAGACAGTACAAATAGAGGAAAAGAGGAGGAAGGAGTTAGTAGGCCAGAGTGAGCCGAGAGGTAAAGAACAGCAGACAGATGGTGACACATCCTGGTGGGATTGGGCTCCCTGGAGACGCAGAATCCACAGAGACACAGATCCATGGAGAGAAAGCTCGTCCATAGCCAGTATCCCAGGGGAGTGTGAGGACAGAGATCGGAGCAGTATCACCGTGTTCGAGGAACACAGCAGCACCAACCAACTACAGGCAGGATAGATTCCCTTGAAGTAACTGGAAGTCACACGGGTTAGACAGAGCCTGGTAAGCCCTTGGGAACAGGGTTACTGCAGGCTAGGCAAATACCAGAGGGTCTGCTCTGAGGTGGACTGAAGTCAAACACCGGCACCCCAGACAAACCGGCGGGGAACACAGATTCTAGGTCCGTGTTCCTACTACAGGGTTGGAGGCTCAGCAGCAACAAAGAGGAACCGGCTTACCGCCCACGCACATAGGGGGAAGCTTCACACAAGGGGCCGAGATGCCGCCATACAATCCGCAGGGAGAACAGAGAGAAATATAACAAGCCTGAAAGGACATATAGAAGGAGTGAGGGGTCTCAGAGTGACAGCCTAGCTGCAGAGGGTTAAGTGTTACCGGAGCTAACTGTGCAAAGCTGTTAAGAACTGAACTGTACCGTGAACTGTGTGACTTGGAAGAACTTGAGAGGAAACTTGGTGAACCCTGCTTCAGTTTCCGTGTCTGATTCCAGGTATACTGAACTGTGCATTACACACCTTTTACCTTGCCAGGAGCAGCCCGACCCGCGGCAGGCTCATCCATCCAGCTGCAGCCCATTCATCCCTCCATCCTCCTGGCAGAGCTGCGCTGCAGCAGTGGTCCCATCACTGACCACAACCCGTGGGTGGCGTCACGACAAACTTATCCTTGTAAATACCCCTTTTACTTGTGAGAACCCGGGATATGGTCTGGACCAAGACCGCCGTGATATCCCCAGCAGTACCCCGGTCCGGTACAGAGTACCCCGTCCCAGTGGTCTCCACAGCATTGCAACGCATGCAGCTGACTCACTCCTATTCAGAAAGGCAGGGACCAATCTGGGTGAGTCATGCGAGTATCTCGCATGCATCTCGCATAGTGTGTTTCTACCCTAACACTGTTGATCTGACATCCGTGTGCACATGTATTACTTGCGCCATCTCTTGGGAAACACTCTACCACAAGGGCCTCTGTATTCTAAATGATATATAAAGGGGCACACCATCACCTAGCCACCCCTTACACATTTATTTGTCTTAAGGTGCATGGTCAAAACCAGACCATTTCAGCATGTTTCATATACACACACAGGGCCGTTGTGGTGGCAGTCTTACCTGCTCTTTTTGCATATACAATTTACAGTGTATAGAACTATGTTACACTCATTTTATTATTCTTGGTGACTTGTGAACTGTTTTGAGCAGCTCTTCTTTGATATATATATCTTATTGCTACATCTGATTTCTTTCAAAGGTGATACACCTAAAAAAAAGCCTATGAGAAGTGATTTTTTTTTGTTTCCCTTCAGCAAAGATGATTGTGATGAAATCCTGGCTTCTATAACATTTACAGTATAATCCCATAACTCTCCCCCTCTAACCACTAGATTGCTGTAGACGAGATAATTCTGACATTCAAACAGACACATCAGCCATGGAATTCATTTCCCAATAAAAGAAAAGAATGATTCCAGATGCGCAAGGGATGAGGGGGAGCAATCAGATACCTTCCCTTTATTAAAACAGATAAAAGAGCCAGCTGGAGAGGGAGGGGTGGTCTAATCTCTGCGCCTCATATCTCCAGGAAACCGAGATGTCTGATGTAAGGGGCCGCATCCAAACTTCACCTAGAACATGTAAAAGGAGGGGAATCGGAGGCTAGGAACTATACATGGTATTAAGAAAGATGGGAACAATTCAGAAAACAAGAACTTCATACATTTTAAATAATACACAATGGAGGCAAATAATGCAATGTTTTGTTACTGTTTAGTATTTTTGGTTAAAAATATAAAAAAAAAGGCCCAATACTTCAAGGCTGGTGCCAACATCAATATGGATTGAGAGTCTTTGCCATAAGGGTCCCTGTACACGCCACCACTGGAAGGTAGCAACTGCCTGGCATTGGGGATATATGTGCCTGTTGCCATGAAATTACTACGAAATGGCGGCGTGTAAATAGGGAAATTCCTCCCGGTGTCCTGCAGTTGACTCAGATACCTGTTGCTGAGCCGTGCTCAAAAACCGAAGGCAACAGAAAGGCACAATTGCCATGGTAGTGGTGTCTAAACGGGGCACAGGCATGGATGTTGCATCGCCTAGTGAACTCCCATGGGCGTGCCTCAGCGTCATGGATACCACGCCCCATCAGCGATCATTGGTGGGGGCTACTGTGTTACGATTGGCTGCCCCTTCTCAGGGCGCCATATTTAAAGAGCTATCCATTCACAGTCCACAATTGCAATGGCGTCATGTATTAGCCAGCCGTCCTGCACAGGCTGGCCAATCATGACGCTATTGCGTTGTCCAATCAGCGTATTAGCGTCACGGAATACACAACTCTGTCACGCCTATGTACTTGCGGCGCGAAAGATGTACGCCCATATTCCTTTGTGGTAGCGGCGTGTAAAGCGGAGAAGGTATTCAACAGGAAGTAAGCCACAGGATCTGTCGGAACTTCCGGGGAACAAAGATACCTTCAGTTGACAACGCAATGGCGGAGTGTATATGCGGCATCGGCGATCGGTATCCACCGTTAAAAACGTGCATGTGCACGTGCGATGGATACCTGTTGCTAGGCACAGTGGCGGCGTGTAAAGGTAACTTAAGACAATTTCTGCACTGATATTATTTGCAGTACGTCAATGAAATTTGTTGCGGTAATGATAATGAGCTGTGGATTTTCAACTTGAAAATTTGTAGCAAAATGCAAAAGTGTAATCACCCTGTGTAAATATATTCTAGGAGGTAGGAAGCTTCCATCAACTTCTATCCAGTGTAGTCTACATGCAACATGGTAGTTCAGTGGTCAGTACTAGTTACTCAAATCTGACAGCAAACAACACTTACATTAGAGTTTGTGTGTCCTCCTTGTGTTTGCCTTGCTTCATTGGCTTTCTATTAAAATTTGTATTTCGTGTGTTTGTGTGAATGATGACGATCTCTCTAAGGCGGCCGTCACACGCTACGATATCGCTAGCGATATTGTAAGCGATCACGTGCACGCGCGATCGCTTACAATATCGCTCACATCGCTGGTGAGATGTCACACAGACAGACTCACCAGCGATGTGGACCAGCGAGATCGCTGGTAACTATGGTACACATCGGGTTACTAGGCGCCGCGCATCGCTTAGTAACCCGACGTGTACCATAGTTACCATCTCCCAGCATAGGCTCTGCCGCTGGGAGATCGTTCATCGTGGTGTTATACACCACGATGAAGCTGTTTGTAAAATCGTTCATCGCAAGATGTGAGGTCCGGAGCTCAGATCTCGATCTTGCGATTTGAACACTTCTCGCTCGTCGTATCTTGCCGTCACACGCACAGACATCGTTCACGCGATGTTTAATCAGGCGCGTTCAAGCGATATCTTTCAAGATATCGTAGCGTGTGACGGCCGCCTTACTGTTCTGCTGAGAAGGTGTCATATAAGCAATGGGAAAATAAAGGTAAAAATGTCAATCTGACCAGTTTCTGATCTTTAAACACAAGGTAATATTAAATAAATCAAACATCTGCTATATGATTGTGTGCTCCCTTCTAATGCTAGCATTGTTATAAATGTGCATGAGATTGTACAAAAATGTTGGTGCTTCTACCATATAAATTCGCTACACCATCAATTTTAGGTTATGTGTCGACAGAGAGTTTTTGGTGTAGTTTGTACTCACGACAAAAGAATAACCATGTCAATTGTTTGGTGCGTTTTGCAGCTTTCAAAGACATTAACAATAGTGAAAAAACCCATGACCAAAAAATGCATCAACAACGCACCAACAATGCATGAAAAGTGCATGTGTATCATGGGCCGTTTTTATGCCAGAGTGCAATTAAGCAGCATTTTTGATGCAGAAAATTTCAGCACCCAAAAAGTGGTGTTGGCACAAAGCGCACCCAAAAAGTAGTGTCAGAACATAGTGCACCCAGAAAGTGTGTAGTGCACCTAAAAAGTAGCATCGGCACGTAGTACATCCAAAAAGTAGCATCGGCATGTAGTGCACCTAAAAAGTAGCGTTGGAACAAAGTACATCCAAAAGTAGCATTGGCACATAGTGAACCCAAAAAGTAGTGTCGGCATGTAGCGCACTCAAAAAGTAGGTCGGCACACAGTGCACGCAAAAAGTAATGCTGGTACTGTACACCCAAAAAGTAGTGTCGGCATGTACTGCACCTAAAAAGTAGCGTCGGCACATAGTGTACCCAAAAAATAGCATCAGCACATTGTGCACCTAAAAAGCAGTGTCAGTACATAGTGCACTCAAAAAGTAGCAGTCGGCACATAGTGCGCCCAAGTGTACCGTTGGCACATAGTCCACCCAAAAAGTAGCGATTGGCACATAGTTGTACCCATAAAGTAGCATCGACATGTACTGCACCTAAAAAGTAGCGTTGGCACATAGTGTACCCAAAAAGTCACATCGGCACGTTGTGCACCTAAAAAGTAGTGTCAGTACATAGTGCACTCAAAAAGTAGCGTCGGCACATAGTGCACCCAAGAAGTAGCGTTGGCACATAGTGTACCAAAAAGAGTGTTGGCACATAGTGTACCCAAAAAGAAGCGTTGGCACATACCGTACCAAATGTGGTGTGGGCACATAGTGTACCCAAAAATATCATTGGCACATAGTGTACCCAAAAGTAGCGTTGGCCATAGTGTACCAAAAAGTAGCAATTGGACATTAATACACCCAAAAAGTAGCATTGGCACATAGATACCCAAAAAGTACCGTTGCACATAGTGTACCCAAAAAGTAGCATTGGCACTTGTGTACCTAAAATCTAGCATCTGTACATGTGCACCCAAAAGTAGCGTTGGCACATAGTGTTCCCAAAAGTATCATTGGCACATATGCGTATCCAAAAAGTAGTGTTTGCATATAGTTACACAAAAAGTAGCGTTAGCACATAGTGTACCCAAAAAGTTGTGTTGGCACATAGAGTACCCAAAAAGTAGCGTTGGCACATAGTGTACCCAAAAAGTAGCATTGCACATAGTGTACCCAAAAAGTAGCTTTGGCACATAGCAGCAGGCAGCCAGCTCCTCGAGAAGGTAACACAGGTGTCCGTACAACCGTGCGCTGTCACCTACAACCCACAGTAAGGGCGGTTGTAACACCAGCGTCCAGCCATGCTGTCAGGGAGGTGGCCACTGCATTTATAGACACTGTCTGCCACGCTCTGCCACTCAGGACATGTGAAGCATAGTGTCAGAGCAGCCTATTGTCACGCCCTGCTGCTAGTGCAATGGTATTTTTACCTGGCAATTTTTTGGCGATTTTTTATTTTCTGATTTTATGTCCTAGTTCGGTGAATTCAAATGACAAACAAACCATGGTACGAGCATATGTTAGGACTCGTAAGTGTGAGGGCCTTGGCTGTGGTTATGAGCTTACGTATTTTGGCCAAATACCCGCAAATACCTCACATTTTCATCCTCTGGGGGGCGTCTGTCATTTGTGAGGCATGTAATCAGTGCGGAGCAGGCCGCCTGATCTAATAGCAGGGCGTGACCAATAGGCTGCTCTGACACTATGCTTCACATGTACTTGAGTGGCAGAACCTTATGGTGACCTTGTGTCTATAAATGCCACCAGTCACCTCCCTGACAGCATGGCCGGATGCTGGTGTTACAACCGCCCCCATCTGTGGGTTGTAGGTGACTGCGCACCGGTATACGGACACCTGTGTTACCTCTCAGAGGAGCTGGCAGCCTGCTGCTAGGTGCAAGGGGTATTTACCTGGCAATTTTTTGGTTAGTTTTTTTGGCATGTAGTGCACCCAAAAAGTAACATCGGCACATAGTGCACCTAAAAAGTAACGTCAGTACATAGTGCACCCAAAAGTAGCATCGGCACATAGTGCACCTAAAAAGTAACGTCAGTACATAGTGCACCCAAAAGTAGCGTCGGCACATAGTGCACCCAAAAAGTAGCTTCAGTACATAGCCTTGCCTTTCTCCTGACTTGAAGTGTTGGCTTTGTTTGCACATTACCATCAATACATCAATAAAGTATACTTTTTTATCATGTCTGCTATACTTGATATAATCCATTCAAAATACAAAAACAACACTGTCACTGCTGTTCTACAAGTGAGACGCACTTACCCCCAGTGGATATTCAGAAGCTTTTTATCAGACAGTGGTACCCTGCAGTGTGTAGATATTTCCAATCCTAATTTCCTAATGGAATGTATACATTGTATCAGTGGCGGAACTTGAGCCTGGCGGGCCCCGGTGTGGCATTTAGACCAGGCCCGACTTGGGCACTTGGGAGTACATTCAACCCTCAAGTCCTAGGTGAGGAGCGGGGAAGGTCTGTCCAAGGTGAAGAGCGGGGGGGCTGTCCTAGGTGAGGAGCGGTGGAGAGGGTGCGAGCTGCTGCTACCTGCGTCGAGCCGCACATTACAGGCCAGAGAGCCGGAGCAGCAGATGAAACAAGAGGAGGGGCGGGATCAGCCACGGGAAGCAGGCAGCTTCCCTCACTTCACCTCCTCTCCTCTGACACACAGGGAGGTGCGGGGCCCCTAGAGGTGCTTGAGGGGCCCCCTAGCCGGTCGGGGCCTTGGTGCAGCTGAACCAGCTGCACCACGGTAGGTTCGCCCCTGTATTGTATACTTGTTGACACAAATACAATAATTCCATAGCAGAAATAGGCCATTGCTGCAGTATTCAGCTCAGAAGAAGGTTAGAGCATGGAGTTCTGGGCAGATTGACAGACCACTGATTGGATCAGCATTTCCAGGCATGGTTCTAGTGGCTGACACAATGTCCTGGACTCATGTTATTGCTTATCTCCTGTTTTTATCAGGTTTATTCCAGCTTGTGCGCTTCTGGTTTACAGCAGAATTCTCGGTATTAGTTTGCTTTTTCTTTATATGTGAAATTATAATTTCTGAAAGGCCAAGACGAAACCTTTTCACTCTGTTGTAGTATGAGAGTGTACATGTGGGTGTCTTTTCCAGGCCTCGATCCATGGTGGACAGATTGCAGACAGATGCTGAACAGAGGAAAATTGCAGCCAACATACTTCAATCTATTTTTAATTACTGCGCACATGAATGCTTTTTAAAGTGTCCAAGATCTGAAGCATCTTCTGTAGCCTTTATAAACACAGATCTCCGCTTGTTCTCCTGATTCATTTTCAACAATTTTGCTACTCAGTCAATGTAATGAAAGGCCAAAAAATACTTAGGAAGAAAACTTCCATTGGTATTAGCTGCTAATGATTAGGGTAAACATACAATATTTTGCATCTAATAATCCAGAAAATCTGAAATTCCACCAGTTATGTAGTCCACATATGTACTATTTACCATTACTATAAAAATACAGTAGGTAAAATAAGTATTGAACAAATCTATATAAATCAAACAGAGGAAACCGGCACTAACACAGGCTTGCAGTGAGGCATGTCACTCTCGTGACCTATAGTTGCAGGTAACCGGACGGTGCTCGCAATAAGCAGGTATCGATCATTCAAACAACAGAAGAAATAATAATGCGCACTCACCGGAGTTGGATTTTTCTTTCTTTAATCACTCGTATTAATTCATGTGATTTAACAGCACAGCAGGGAGGGGGTGCAGGGGAGGCGACACGGTTCACACGTTTCGCGGTCGTGTACCGCTTCTACGGGTAGAGGACCGTTAGAAGCGGTACACGACCAGCGAAAACGGTGAACCGTCGTCACCTCCCCTGCACCCCCCTGCTGATGCTGTTAAAATCACATGAATTAACCGAGTGATTAAAGAAAAAAATCCAATCCTGTGAGTGCGGCATTATTGTTTCTTCTGTTTGTTGAAATCTATATAAATCTATTTCCAAAGGTGCATTGGACATTAATTGTTCAACACTGAGGTCGGTAACGTCGCGTCAATCAACACAGCAAAGAAATCAAACCAAGCTCTCTATAATTTAGGAATGACACAGGAAAAAGTATTGAACACTTAAAGAAATGTGAGGTGCTTAAAACATGCAAAGTCATGACACCAGCTGAAATATACCTATTATCAGTATTAGAAATGCAATTCTGCCACTTAGTGAAAAATAATATCAGCCGCTTCAATTTGATGGCCTATAAAGAATGTCTCATTACCAAGGTGCCACACAACAAATATTTCATGATGGGTAAAACCCGGTGAGTCTGTTCTGAAGACCAATTGCTAGCTTATTGTTGCAAAACATTGATGGCATGGTTACAGAAGAATTTCTATACTACTGAAGGTTTCGCAGTGGCACCTGCATACAGCACTGGAAAACTTGTTTCATAGAGGAAGGTATGAATGGACAAATGTACCGAACATTGTTGATAAAATTACCAGGATGAATGGAGATGAAATGAGGTGGATATTTCACATGACAATGATCCCAAACACTCAGCCAAGGAAATATTCAATTTGTATCTTGAAAAAAAAAATAAAGCTGCTACAATGTCGAGCCAATCTCCTGATCTGAAACCAATAGAAAACGTTATGAAGAAACTAAGCTCAAAGTTCATAGATGGAGTCCACGGGACCTTCAGGATTTGAAGAAGGTTTGAGTGGAAGAATGGGCCAAAATGACACCTGAGCAATGCATGTGACTAGCTTCTTCATACAGAAGGCGCCTTGAAGCTTCATCACAAAGAATGGCTTTTGTATGAGGTATTAAATAAATTTCAGTAGGCGAGTTCATATCACACATCACTAAATGTATGGACATCTATGATATGATTTCTTTGCTGTGTGGATTCAGGTGGGTTGTTACTGACATCTGGTGAGACATTCAAGCCAATAGCATCTTTAGAAATATAGTTAATTAGAAAATTAGTGACATTTTTGATACTTATTTCACTCCCAGTATATGAAGCTGTCACACTCGGGTCGGGAGAACCAAGCCAAGTCCATGGCTCCATGCCAAGTCCAGTGAGTATGCATGTGCTTTCAATAAGGATGCGTGAAGAAACATGACACTATCGGTCTGCAAAAAACCAGACCTGTCTGAATTTGATCTGAATAAAGGATCAAACTTACCCATTTTCATAAAAGGGTCCATTAGAAAAAAAGAACAAAAATTAGCCAGCTCATGACTGCCATCTGTGCTTCATGCATACATTGTCTTTTGGACTGATTGCTTGAAGTCACATAGGAAAGATCAATATTTTTTTTTTTCATATGGTCGCACACAGATGTTAAAAACAGAAATCCGGATGTTCCAGCAGAGTGACAAAAATATGTGTTTTTTTTCATGTAGAAGGAACAAAATAATGTATTGCCATGGACTAGTCTTCTTCATGTGGACAATTTTAGCAGAATTTTAGAACACAAAAAATGCTTAAATATGGTCTATGGTTGTCACCTCTTTTGATGGATTTTTAAAAAATGTTTAGTATATTATTTTTTCTGGTGTTTTTGAATTTCTTTAGAGAAGCATTTGGGAAAGAATTGCATGCTATGTTTTGAAAACGTAGGAAAAGGCTATATATACTCTCTTTCAATAATTTGCTATACAAGGAGAAACCACCACTTTGAATCGCATCAGTATGTACAGCAGTCAATACAGGTAGACTCTACAGTAGAGCAGGAGATGTCCCTGCACAGATGGTGTCATTTGTGAAAGCCACAAGCCGTTTTATGCCTGCATCCTACAGAACAGCAGGTTGATGCACTGGAGCTACATTATTATTTATAATTATAGAGCCATTTATTCCATTGCGCTTTACATGTGAAATGGGGTATTACACGGTAGACACAATATTCATGAACAATACAAGGCACACACAGGCACAGGAGGAGAGAGGACCCTGCCTGCGACGACTCACAGTCTACAAGGGATGGGTGAGAATACAGCAGGTGAGGGTAGAGCTGGTTGTGCGTGTGTGTAATAGACTTCTGGTTACTTCTGGTTGTAGGTTTGTGTGAAGAGGTGGGTCTTCAGCTTCCTTTTGAAGGTTTCCATAGTGGGCAGGATTCTGATTTGTTGGGACAGAGAGTTTCAGAGTATAGGGGATGCACGGGATAAGTCTTGTATGCGATTGTGGTAATAGGAGATAAAAGAGCAGGAGAGAAGGCGATCTTGTGAGGATGAGAGAGTGCTTGCAGATAAGTACTGGGAGAACATATCACAAATGTACAGAGCAGACAGGTAGTGGTTGGCTTTGTATGTCCTGGTTGAGTCTTTGGGCAATGAGAAGCCAGTGAAAGGATTGGCAGAGAGAAGAGTCTGGGGAATAGAAGGGGTACAAGTAGATTAGTCTGGCAGCAGAGTTTAGGATAGATTGTAGGGTTTAAAAGGGAGACCAGAAAGTAGAAGGTTGCAGTAGCACAGGCAGGAGATTGTAAGGGCATGCATGAGTGGTTTTGCAGATTCTTTGTTAAGGAGTGCATGGATCTGGGAAATATTTTAGAGTTAAAGTTGGCAGGAGGGAGAGAGAGCTTGGATGTGTTGCTTTAAGGAAAGAGCAGAGTCAAGGGTTATCCTGAGACAACGAGTATGTGGGACAGGGGAGAGAGTACGCAGCCATTGATTTTGATGGATAGGTCTGGTGGTGTGGCAGAGTAAGATGGGGAAAGATGATGAGTTCCATTTTGTCTATGTTGAGTTTTAGAAATTATGCAGAAAAAAAATTATAAAATAGCAGACAGACATTGCGCGATTCTGGTTTGTAAAGGGGTGATATTAAGTCCAGAGAGGTAGATCTGTGTATCATCAGCATAAAGGTGTTGCTGAAAGCCATAGGATGCTATGAGCTATCCCAGGCTAAAGGTGTAGATGGAGAAGAGCAAGGGTCCAAGAACTGAACCCTGGGGCACATGAACAGATAGGGGGTGAGATGAGGAAGCGGTGTGGAAGTTGGAGATGCTGAAAGTATGGTCAGTTAGGTATGAAGTGACCAAGGATAGGGCCAAGTCTGTGATGCCAAGAATCTGTCATAAGAGGGAATGGTCCACAGTGTCAAAGGCAGAGGACAGGTACAGGAGAAGGAGGACAGAGTAGTGTCACTTGGCTTTAGCAGTAAGTAGGGACGAGCGAGTATACTTTGCTACTATTAGGAACTCGCCGAATAGTAGCGGTATTCGGGTAGGGTACTCGCTACTCTCCGAGTATCTTATGATTTCTTGGGAGTAGCGAGTAGGCCATTCACTTTCGCAGTGTATATATAGATACACTGCGAAAGTACCCTAAAAGTGAATAAAAGTTGTTAAAAATAATGAAATTACATACTCACCTGTCCGACGCCTGCACCAGGACCGGCAAAGAAGACCCCGGGACCGTCCCAGAAGACCTGCGATCACCGGATGACAAGGACCTGTGACTTGCATCCAATCAGATGGCGAGAAGTCACAACCACGTGATCGCTGGCGGCCACCTGATTGGCCAGATTGCAAGGTCCTAGGTGTACTGCCAGTACCTTGCAATCTGGCCAATCAGGTGGCCGCTAGCGATCACGTGATTGTGATGTCTCGCCATCTGATTGGCCAGATCGCTACCGGTCATCTGATTGGCTGTAAGTCACAGGTCCTTGTCGTCCGGTGATCGCAGGTCTTCTAGGACGGTCTCGGGGTCTTCTTTGCCGGTCCCAGTCCAGGTGTCGGAAAGGCGAGTATGTAATTTTATTATTTTTAACAACTTTTATTCACTTTTAGGGTACTTTCGCAGTGTATCTATAGATGCACTGCGAAAGTAATCAGACTCGCTATACTTGCAACGAGTATCGGGACCTACTTGTTGCGAGTATAGCGAGTCCGAATATTGCGGTACTCCCTCATCCCTAGCATAAGTAGGTCATTGGTGACTTTATTTAGGATGATTACAGTGGAATGATGCTGTTGGAAGCCAGATTATAGGCGGTCAAAGGAGTAGGGTTGAGAGGTGGGAGAGCAGTTCAAATGTACATGCTGTTCTAGTAGTTTTGATGTGTAGGGGAGAAGTGATATGGGGTGAAAGGAAGACACATAGGTTAAGTCAAAGGAAAACTATTTGAGGACACCAGATGTTAGTGGTAGGTTGAAGAGATGAGTTAGGGTCGGAACGAAGACTACATGATGATGTTATCACTTTGGTCTGTGCTGGTTGAAAATAGATGGAGATGGGGCTTGAAATGTGAGAAGTCAGATGTGTCTGTGTTGTAATCTCTACGGTTGAGACGTGACTGGAAGAAGTTGTCATGTTGGTCTGGGCCAGATGGAAAAGACTGGAAAAGTTAGAAAGAACGCCAGCAGTAAATCGCCATCGATAACTGGGCTGTAATCTCTTCTTGCATGTCCTGCAGGGCTGGTAACTACCAATATTTGGTGACTATACGGCAGTAATATCGGTGTTGGTCTTTGTGTCAAGATTTATTTTCAGTAACAGCATGATCATTTGCTGGTTTCCCCTATACCCATAATCAGGGTGTTCTATCATAGTTGTAAACATGGTAATCATGTTAGGGGCACATTCAGATATTTCCCCCTCCCCCACCCACTAACCCCCCCTTCCCTCCCGCCGATGCTGAACCCCACTTATAGGCTGTAAATGCTGTTTATGAATCCATCTTCATAGTGGCAGATTTTGTGAATGTTTACTTGATGCTTCTCTTTTGGTTTAGTCATTTCTATATCCATCTACTAATATTTGCTAAACAAGCATGAATCAAGTCAGGCAGACGTCGGATTGATGTAATTTCTTGTAATTACAATTGGCTACTCTACTTTTTACAAGAACAATTATACTGTATTCTTTCTATAGTAACGCTTTGAAGTTACTTTTTTCCCCAGCAGCCAGATTCTATTTCTTCTTAAGACATCAATCAAAGGAGAAGCCCCCTATTTACTCTAAAGGACCCTTTATACCCACTGTAACTTCATGTGAACAGCTAATGACTTAATTCCTGTATTACATGTTTTTAGGAAGAGACTGATAGACATTAACATTGCAATTTGCTGAATTTGTTTTGCATTAACGCATGGTACTCATATGGTACGTAAAAATGCTGAATTATGTTGCATAGCAAAAGTATATAGCAGAACCAGACATGAAGACAGGTGTACAATCTATATTTTATTACACACTGGCAGAGTGTACAACAAGGAAACCATACTGTCAGAGTTGAACATATGGCTACTAGCACAGTTTGCTTTGACATGTAGAATTTATTGCTATAATATAGCACATGTTGCTGATGTCTGGAATTGTACATCCATGGTACAAAGAACCAGAAGAAGAAAATGATTCAAAATGGCCTCTCAGCCTTAAATACTAATCATTGTTTTAATTTGCTATTAATAAATCAATAATACACATGAAAATAAGAAACTTTATAATATGTTTTATAAGATAAGTCTGCTTCTTTCTCCTCCTGAATTTATCTTACATTCACAATCCAGTGTTTGTCTTACCCTGACCAATGTCTCCTTCTGTATTACATAGTAGTATGCCATGTGCGCATGGTCCTCTCCCCTCTGCACCAGGCTGTCACTGTTAGTTTATTTACTCTAATTTATACATGGATTTTGACAGGGGCGTAACTAGAATCTGATGGGCTCCGATGCCAAATTTGGACCTGGGCTCCCATCTCGCACACATTGGGTATATGTAAGGGCCCTTGCAGCATTCTAAATCCTCTCTCTCCCTTATTATTCCATTAATGTTTCCAAGTCAGGTAGATTTTGTCCTTATCCTGGGCCCATAATATGATATATTATCCCCATCCTGGTATATATGTCCTCATCCTGGTATATAGGTCCCACATCCTGGTATATATGGGCCCATCATGGTATACATAATCCATTTGGTTTCCATCCTGCTATACTTTATATGTCCGCATTCTGCTATATATGGTCTCCATCCTGCTATATATGTCAACAAATCACAAGGACCTATAAGACTAATGGTGGGTTTACATGTCGCGATATCAGCATCCAACTCCGAACAAAAGTCACGTGGGTCATGCGTTGTCCCCGATATCGTTCGTGCGCTGTATGGTATAAACGCCCAATACGATGCACGAGCGATGCCAAAATGATATCAGGGATCAAATGAGCGTGCTCTCCAACGGCCCGATATTGGATGGGCGCTGTGGCAGGATCGTGCTGTGTAAACGCCCAACTACGATGTGGAGTACAACTTCCCCTATTCTCTCCCATGTTAAATGGTCGCTCCTGGGTCAGCCGTACAAAGGGGAGGACACATCGTACAGGCTTTGTCTGCCGATATCGCGCTGTGTAAATCTCCGATGCGATCTGGGAAATCTGGCCCGAAAAAGCACGCTCCCACGGCGTCGGATCCAACATCGGACCGACGTTGTAACGTGTAAAGTGGCCATAACAAAGTCCACCAATTAAAACTAATTCACTGACTATGGTGGACAGAATGTAAAACGTAACCTTTATTAGTGTGATAAAATATGCACAACCAAATCCACCATGTAAACTAAACACTAACCTAACCACTTGGAAAGACCCACAGAATCTGGGTGCTATTCCAAAAGTCAGGAATGATTATAACTGAACAAGAAGCATGAATATGAGAGATGCTGATATTAGGGATTCTGCTGTCGGAAATACTACAGATAATATATCTAAGGACCTGACTGAAGATGTATGGCAGAGTTGGTTAGACCTAGAGAGATAGAAGATACCATGAAAGTGGTTAATTTCTTTAAAAAGAGACTAATTGCTACAGACATGACACTTTTGGCAAAAGGCCTTATATTTGTCCCAACAGCCAAATTTAATACCCTTTGAATGGGTGAAAGACATTACTATTTTCTCTCGAAAGTTGAGATGAGCTGAGCTAAGTATTACAAACAGATTGATCGAAGTTGATCATTGGAGCTTTGCATACAAGAAATAGAACTATCTAATTTGCATTTTTTAGAGGATCTCTGGCAGGAGGGACAGGGTGAGATAGGGATTAGTCCTTTTACGGATCTTAAGTCCAAAAGCAGTAAATCTCCCTAGCGGTTTGATACAAGTCATATTGACATTTTTAAGTGCTTAGCCCAAAAGGCTTTTGAGAAAGTTGAAACTGGTCCTGTCCATGCCAGGAGTCTCACAGCCAGAGATCGGATCACAGCTTGAATTGGAAAAGAACCTGTCCATTATAATAAAGCCCACTGATAAAAGGGCAACATTGTTAAAGTGGACCGGTCCTACTATAAGCAGATGCGGCTGGATCTCCTATCAGACCAGGGATATTATGAGATCCCGAAGAGTGACCCTACTAATACTTGTTGGAATTGAGCTGTATAATTTCGCAAGCAATGGAGGATGATGTAAAGCTTTCAAATGGTCTGACTCAACACTCGTGTTCCTCTCACCTGTCTTAAATGTGCCTGGAGTTGTGTGACATTCTTCATCCGCTTCCACAGGGCATTGTTGACAATGAGGCGGTCATCAGTGTTGGATGTGGCTAAAGGATGTCCACTTCTCTGCCTTTCTGTGACTCTTAGTCTCTCTTTATCTCTGCTGTATCCTGCTGATGACTCTGAGACTCTATGCTCAGTGGCCACTTCCATCGGAGAACATCCAGCTTGAAGTCTCCTTAAAGAGGACCTGTCACCAACCATACATGGGGATCTAATTACAGCACCGAATACAGCATGTCTGCTGCATTCAGGCAAGGGGCAAGGGGTCCCCAAGCCCTTGAGCCCCCCTGTACCCCGAGATAAAGCACTTTGAAAACTTACATTGTGGAGCCAAATAGGAGGTGGCTTGTGGCTGGAGCCAAAGGGCAGTTTCACACCCTTTGTATGTTTAATCCGCCCACCGCCACCTCCCTGATGCCAATCATTGTCTCCCTCACCTGCTGCATAGTACACAGAGCTGGCTGCTTTGCCCCACCTCCTGCTGTCACGTCACCGCCTTTCCCCGCCCTGCTCCATGGTTAACAAGGAGCAGGGCAGGTATAAGCGGTGACATCACCGCAGGAAGCAGGGCAAAGCGGCCATCACTGCAATAAGCTCTGTGTACTATGCAGCAGGCAAGGGAGACAATGATTGGCATCAGGGAGGCGGCGGTGGGCGGATTAAACATACAGTCAAAGTGTATTATCTTGGGGTACAGGAAGGCTCAAGGGCTAGGGGACCCCTTGCCTGAATGCAGCAGACATGCTGCATTCAGTGCTGTAATTAGATCACCATGTATGGTTGGTGACAGGTCCTCTTTAAAATCAATTGTAGATGGTCTCATGGTGTGAAAATGTGAACAGCATGATGAGGAGGACTGCTTAGTTACCACTTATAATTAAACCACAACAGTTATTGGGTGATTAATAAATTTAAGGACCTGTTGTGAATTTTGCCTTTAAGCTCCTTTTTATAGAACAACAAATTGCAAAAAAAATGCACTGAAACATTGACCAGTTGGACATGTGTGTTCAAACGTTTACTCATTAAGTTGCACTTGAAAGCCAAATATCCATGTTTTTTTGTGCGAAAAAAATTAGGTAACACTGCAAAAGAAATGAAGAAAATGTGGACTTTAAAAGCACTTTATAAAGGTGATGTATGTGACACGCCCACTCCAGGGTCGGGGAAGACTCGGTACTGAGCAGTTACTAGTTGTTCTCACATCTTCACTTCTTGGTTCTTTTCATGGGGACAGACTGGGGCCAACACCCAGTCCCGAGACCCTGGTGGTGTCATTTTAATAAAGGGGTTGATGTTAAGGAAAGTCTAAGGGGATGAAAGGGGTATTTGTGACGCCACCTACGGTATGTGACCAGGGCGGCCGCCGCTGCTGCAGAACCTTTGGGGATGATCACCGGCAGCTTAGATAGTCCTGCTCCCCGCAGGCGGGTGCAGTCCCCAGAGCAGTGGAGTGGTTACCCCTGGCTAGTACCTCGGCTGTTGGTCACTCGGTCAGCAGTACCTCCAGTGTCGTAGGCGGCCTCTGTGGCCGATGGTCTCCGCAAATTAAAGTCTCTCACACCACAGCTGCAGTTCCGTTACTTTTACTTAAGTGTTAAACATGGCCTCCGGGTACACTCTCTGCCAGTCTCCAGTATTTTACTCTTTCTTCAGAGCCAGGTTAGTACAGTCAAGCCACAGTTGGTGTCCTTACTCTCACTTCTATGTGTTACAGTCTCTGGTGGGTCTCTTCTCTCTCAGCGTTAGAAGGGGTAACTTTCATCTGAGGTGAGCGGGTTGTCACTCTGACCCCAGGCTCTGAACGCCCTCCGCTACACAGGACTCAGTTAGCGGTAGCCACGGGTGCTTCTGCGTGTTCCGGACACCATTAGGATCCCTCCCAGGCACTGCTCCCTAGTTCGGCCACCTTCCCCAAGATGTGTCAGGTGTTTGGCCACAGGTCCCATTAGAAGTCTGAGGCCTTTGGTTTCGGCTCGGCTTGAAGCTTCCAGACCGTCTGCAGGGCCGGTCCCTGTGTCCTCCACCAATCCCTCTGTCTTGTCAGATTCAGTCGTATGGGAAATCAATGTCTCATCTGCACCCTTAGGGCTCTTCTCTCCGTCAGTCAGGCTTTCCCTCCTGTGGGCGAGCAGGGTGGCATTGCTCTAACCACATCACCTCTGCACTCCTGACTACCACTCCTCCTTCAGTTGATGTTACTCCTGCATCTCCTACAACTGAACTGAACTAAACTAACACTGTCCTGTCCCCCTTTGCGGCCTGAGTCCTCCCTCAGGGTCCACCCATTGTCCTAGGAGCCTGTCACTGTATGTGTGTTGTGTTGTGTTGTGGCTCAACCATACCATCCCAACACCTGGAGAACAGGGGCACTACACTTCCTAACCACAGAAGTACAATACCTCTGGTGGCAGTTTCCCAGAGGGGCGTCACATATCCACCAAAACATCACCACATGGGCTATTAAAGTCCACATTTTTCTCCATTTCTTTAGGAGTACTGCTTGTTTTTTTTCTTATGGTAACTTACATTCGACAATGCTTTGGTAGGACTTTGCACCCACCATTGTCTATAAGTTTGTGCTGTTCCATTTTTCTTAGAAATATATACATATGTACATATACATACAGTGTTGGCCAAAAGTATTGACACCCCTGCAATGCTGTCAGATAAGACTCAGTTTTGTTCCTGAAAATGATTGCAATCACAAATTCTTTGGTATTATTATCTTCATTTAATTTGTCTTCAATGAAAAAAAACAAAAGAGAATGAAGCAAAAAGCAAATCATTGATAATTTCACACAAAACTCCAAAAATGGGCCGGACAAAAGTATTGGCACCCTAAGCCTAATACTTGGTTGCACAACCTTTAGCCAAAATAACTGCGATCAACCGCTTCCGGTTACCATCAATGAGTTTCTTACAATGCTCTGCAGGAATTTTAGACCATTCTTCTTTGGCAAACTGTTCCAGATCCCTGATATTTGAAGGGTGCCTTCTCCAAACTGCCATTTTTAGATCTCTCCACAGGTGTTCTATGGGATTCAGGTCTGGACTCATTGCTGGCCACCTTAGACGTCTCCAGTGCTTTCTCTCAAACCATTTTCTAGTGCTTTTTGAAGTGTGTTTTGGGTCATTATCCTACTGGAAGACCCATGACCTCTGAGGGAGACCCAGCTTTCTCACACTGGGCCCTACATTATGCTGCAAAATTTGTTCGTAGTCTTCAGACTTCATAATGCCATGCAAATGGTCAAGCAGTCCAGTGCCAGAGGCAGCAAAGCAACCCCAAAATATCAGGGAACCTCCGCCATGTTTGACTGTAGGAACCGTGTTCTTTTCTTTGAATGCCTCTTTTTTTCTCCTGTAAACTCTATGTTGATGCAGTTGCCCAAAAAGAGAGAACATTCTTCCAAAACGTTTTAGGCTTTCTCAGGTAAGTTTTGGCAAACTCCAGCCTGGCTTTTTTATGTCTCGGGTTAAGTAGTGGGGCCTTCTTGGGTCTCCTACCATACAGTTCCTTTTCATTCAGATGCCGATGGATAGTACGGCTTGACACTGCTGTACCCTCAGACTGCAGGACAGCTTGAAGTTTTTGGATGTTAGTCAAGGTTCTTCATCCACCAATCCCACAATCTTGCATTGAAATCTCTCGTCAATTTTTCTTTTCCGTCCACATCTAGGGAGATTAGCCACAGTGCCATGGGCTTTAAACTTCTTGATGACACTGCGCACGATAGACACAGGAACATTCAGGTCTTTGGAGATGGACTTGTAGCCTTGAGATTGCTCATGCTTCCTCACAATTTGGTTTCTCAAGTCCTCAGACAGTTCTTTGGTCTTCTTTCTTTTCTCGATGCACACTGTTAATTACACAAATTAGAGAAGCATTACATGATTTTTCTAACAGTATCAATACTTTTGCCCACCCCCTTTTTTATGTTTGGTGTGGAACAAAATCCAATTTGGCCTTAGGACAATTCTTTTTGTGTTTTTTTTCACTGAAGACAAATTAAATGAAGATAATAATACCAAAGAATTTGTGATTGCAATCATTTTCAGGAAGAAACTGAGTATTATCTGACAGAATCTCAGGGGTGTCAATACTTTTGGCCAACACTGTACATATATACTAGCTGTAGAGCCTGGCATTGCCCAGGCATAGTAATTAACTGTTCTTAGTTATAAGCTGAGTGTATGTGTTTTTGTCTTGCGACTATGCACATGAAACCTGCCCCCCCACCCAAACACACCTCACCCGCCCCTAATCCACCCAAACCTACCCCTTAACCCACACCCCACCCCAAAATTTCCCCTCCCCCAAACCTGCCCCACACCCTCCCCAAACCTGCACCTCCACCCCCTCAAAAACAAATGCCCCCCAAAAGCACATCCCCACCACCCTAAACCTGCACCCCCAATCCTGTCCCCCTAATCTGACCCCCTCACAAATCCACACCTTCACCTCCAAACCTGCCACCTCAAATCTGGACTCCCCCACAAA